>JAZKJV010011306.1:0-135000 GCA_037367405.1 Ottelia alismoides
TAGTCAGTCTCTTTGTCATTCTAGTTGTGGGGAGCCACCATCACTTAACACTGTAGAAGTCAGATTCATAGTCGTAAGGGTTGCGTATGAGTTGAGATATTTCTGAGCTGGCTATTGAGGAGACTTGAACAGAGTTTTGGGATTCTCAAGGACTGTTGGATTCAAATCTGGTTCTCATGATGGTTCCGCCCGCACTAAAATTCCAAAGGTCCGACTTAAGCTCCAAACTTTGATTTTGTGAAGACAAGTTTGACAATTAAATTTAGTCCACCTTTCTTCTTTTTCTTTTCTTTGTTTTTCTTTTCTGCACTTATTACATAAGTGTTTGTTAGGGGCTAGGAAAGGCAACTATGGGGATGATGAATCTATGTTTCATCGTCTTTATTCTATCATTTTGGCCTTAAAAACCCTAGTAAATGCGTGTAAATAACATTAATTCATGCATTTTAGCATTCATGCATATGTGTGTAAAAATGTATAAAATGCGGTTTTTAAAGCCAAAATTATATAATAAAGAAAAGAAAAGAAAAAGAATAAAATATTTTAAATATTTTATGACCCGGAAACCCCGAGACCTAGGCATCTCGATGATTAGTTCGACAAGGAATAAAGTAGGGGGAGATAAGGGCCAAATACAATAAAATTCCCTTTTATTTTATCCATTCTTTATTCATTTTGGGACCTATTTTTGGTTCCACTTTTTATACCTCAAATAAAGAAACTTTTTACATGAAAGTTGTAGAAAATATTATATAGAAAAATAACAAAATTGATTTCACTAAAAAATAATACAAAGATAAAAAGTTATGGTCTGAATAAATCCAGAATCCCAATTTCCCGGACCCGTATCTCATAAATAAAACTCCAAATGGAGCAAACTCACCTTTAATTGTATATAGTATAAAATAAGCTATTTAATGGTGGTGGTTTCGCATTTTGCGGAGCTACGGTTTGAAAGTTGAGTTTTGGGACCCTATAGTATACTTGTACATATTAAAATATTCAATTTATTATTTATTCATTATTTTTATAAGTTTATATTTCTATAATATTATAAATATTACTTATAATTTATTTGTATATTAAAATCAGAATAAAAATGCAAAGAAAACTCAAATTAAAATACTTATATATAAAAGACATAGGTAAAATACATATATACATACTTGTATAATTTACACTTTTATTTTATTAAGTGTATAAAATATATCAATAAAATAAAATAAAAATATATTTATGTGTATAAAAGTTCTTTATAACTTTATAAAATTATAAACAAAATTAAAGAAATTAAAAACACCTAAATAAAAATAAAAGATTAAAATATATAGATATAGATACCTATAAAGGGTATAAATGGCAACTTGTAATTATTAGCCTCATAAAAATAAATAAAAATCATAATAAAATAATTTATAAAATAATAAACATTTTTTATTTTGTAACCATAATTTAATAAATTGATTTGCTATTTTTAATTTATTTTAGCAATTTTTTTCCCAAGGATTTTCCTGGTTGGTCCACGTGGACCAACCAGGTGGAAGTTGACCGCTGGTCAACTCCCTGGTCTGCTCCTGTAGCCCGTCAAAGTTGCGTTTTTAGTCATTTTCTCCCATTTTTCGAGGCCGCATCGTTCACATTTTGCCCTGGGGCCCTTCTTCACTGTTTCTCCCCATACAACCAATACACTCCCAGTGCTTGCATTAGTCTTTGGATCGAAGATTCGCTCGATAAACCTTGATCTTCATGCCGTCTCGCCCACTCTCTGCCCAACGTTCTGAAGGTTGTCAGACTGCATTTTTTTGGCTTTTCTCCGAATTTTGGAGTGCGCGTCTTTCACCATTTGGCATTGCTTCCTTCTTGACTTTTGTTCACCATATATTGAGGATACACGCCCATGGATGTTTTCGGGGAGTGCATCACTGGTGTGCTCCAGAAGCACCGTTCTTTATGCCCCTTTGACCACTCTTTCAAAAAGGCCTCCAACCTTCCCTTACACTTTTGAACTCCTTTTGCCCCTTCTTCCTCCCTTCTTTCATGTGCTGAGGTTAGAGGGAGGTGATAGCAACCTCACCTCGTCGTTAGGAGGAGCGGAGGAGTGGCGCGGAGGCGTATCCACCCCCATCTCTGGCCCTTGGCCGTGAGGTTTATCTCTTGGTTCTTTCCAACCAATCGAGGTAGTCTTTGCTGGTTTTTCTTTATTTTTTCTTTGCTGTAGACTAGCTGTAGTGTAACCTTTTATTTCCTATATTTGTTGGTTTGATTTGTGCCTCCATTCATCATCCACTTCCCCCTCGCCGGAGCTAGCTCCAGTGAGTCCATTTCCACCACCTACTCCATTAGATCACCCACATTTGCGCTAGGACCGTCTACTGTCATAGTTGTGTTTTATTTGCAGGTCCCAGGGGTCAAGAGACTCCATCTGGAGTCAGATTTGCCAAGAAACGAGGTAGCTGGAGCCGTGACTCATCCTCGATGCCGTGGTGGCCCTCCGGTGGTCTTTCCACCATTTTGACATCGCCGACAGCTCGAGGTGCTCTCCAGGAGGAAGCTCGGTATTTTTGGGACTTCACTGCACGTCGGGAGGGGAGCGGATAGGCCAGTGAAAGTTCGTCTTAGCCGACGAGCTTCCTTGTTCTTCCATCGCCCTCCGCAGCCGTTTGATCGCTCGGGCGTGGGTATTTTGCGCCATTTCCCCCGTCGTTTTGTGTAATGTTTATTTAGGACTCAAAAGCATGCATCTGCAGCTGTAAACTTTTGTATAATTTGCACTTTTCCCTACGAACCTTGCTCTATTTACATCCATACCCTTGTTAGGCCTTGTATTTTTGTATGCTTTCCCTATTTATTTCATGCATCTAGAAAATTCGAAAAAAAATCTCAAAAAAATAGATTTAAGCTCCTGCTGCATTGTTCTTTCACGCAATATTTTTATTTTGAATTTCGAGTCTTTTTAATATTTATAAAAATTCAAAAATACTCATTTTCAGCACTGTTTACGTCAATAAAATCCCTGAAATTATAAAAACTACCAGAAATCTCAAAAAAATATATTTTGTTTACTTTAGTGTCTTTTAACTCCAGTCCTAAAATCACTAAAAATATAAAAGAAAACTCCTAAAAATTATAAAACTCCAAAAACCTTCAAAAAAATATATAAAATTCATAAAAAACCTAAAATTGTGTTTTCTTTTCCTAAATTTTCTTTATTATGTTATCTTTAATTTAAAATTAATTTGGGAAAATTTTTGTTGCCATTTGCTATTTTTCATTCCCATTTTAATTTCAGCCAGCATTGATATTCATTGTTTTCCTTGTATTTTTGACATTTAAAAATACCAAAAATATTCTGAAAATTCCCCAAAAATCACAAAAATAGTTGAAAAATATAAAAAGACGAAAAATACTTTATTTTCTAATTTTTCTTTATTTTTACCTATTTTTATAAATACTTTATTCCTCTCTCTCATATTGTATATATATTCTATTATTAAAAAAGAAAATATAAAAAAATATAAAATATAAAAAGAAAATAAAAAAATCAGTAAATTAAAAATCAAAATACAAAAATTATAAAAATTAAAAAAAATTTAAAAATTAAAATCCACAAAAATATTTGCATTGCATAGTATAGATAACACTTCACATTCACTCACACACACACACTTGTTTGATCTACCCCTGTTTTCCTCTCTGTGTTCGAACTCTCTGCATACTTGCTCTATACACCATTTATGTAGAGTTAAAAATATATTTTAACTTCACATTTATTTCTCATTGCTTGATCTGTATTGTGGGTTAATTATTGATTTTATACGAGATTCATTTGATGGGCCGCCACAGCGACGGTTGTCTCCGCCTTGTGTGAGACACTTTTTAGACCCCTTGAATTTTCGTGCAAATCAGTTCTCACAATATGAATCTCATTCATATTATACTTGATAATTAAATCTCATTTAATCATGAAGACCTTCTTGCTTGGATACTAAATTCATCACAGGAATTATTCTTGAACTCCTTCAAGAATAATGTGCCTTCTCCGCAGATACTTGGAGATAAGGACATGGCGATTGTATTGTTCCACATATAGTGACTTGGATGTTGAGATCTCATCTCAAATCCAGATCTAACGGACCTCCCACAGATGCTTGATTAAATCAAGTCTGTATACTTAATCTTCTCATTGCATCTGAATCACATTCAGATCAATGTCCAACACTTGGACTAAGATCAAGTTACTTCTCTACTGAGAGAAGTCACTAAAATCCAGACCTGTTTCATCACTCCCTCGGACTAGAAGCGTCATGGTTATACAATCGTTTATGATCACATCACCCTCAGGTATTCCTAATACCTACACATCCTGCATACTCAAAGACCAATAATCAACCCGAAGATGAAGATCAATTTTACACTGTCTTCTTCAGGGTTTGATCATCAAGTTTCTCAATCTTGGTCATTGGGATTTGGTATCGATCATATGCTTCCCAAAGCATATATCATACCTTCAAATTCTTGTCATGCTTCTAAAGCACAACGACCATGCAAGGAATTTGATCGGTCCCAATACCTCATGAGTGAGCTCATGTCTTCCAGTTCATAAGTGAACCTATATGATCCCTTTGAGAGATCGTATTACTCATATTCCCTTATATGCACACCAGCTCGCCGGTGTATAGACCTTGGTTAGGTCATCAACCTAATGGTCTGCCAAATGTACATACTCAGACACAGTAACATGTCTGTCTCTGGTCAGTGGATGCGTGCCTATGCTGTGACAGCATTCAACATAGGACTTAGGTTATCTCGATCTCGCTAAGTCAACCCATTGACTTAACTAATCTGACAACTCCGAATCACTATTCCCATGTAGAGGACCTGCATCGAGAGGTCGATAAGATATCAGCCTATGTGAGAAAGGATTGCCATCTCCTACTCAGGCTGGAGATCATCTCTTAATAATCATTTGACGATTCTTGATGAGTCCTCAATCTAACCCTTTAGATATTCATCCAAGCACCAACCTCTATGATTCATTTAATGAATCAATATCTACATGATCATCAAGATGGCCATGGTACATAACCCTAATTGTATAGAGGGACCTATTATGCAAATTAGTTATTCTTCATTTCAGATTAGGGAATGATATTCGCAATAATATTTATTGCATAATAGCTCAGCGTGGGCTCGCATGTCCAACACCCAGAGCCTTAGATACTCCATTGATCTCCGAAGATTCATCCACTCACTTGTATATCCATCCTTCTTCTTCGATCACCTTGGGTCTCTCTCAACATCAAATCTCCATCTTTATACTTAGGCTAATCTCAACCAAAGTATAGGGGGACCAGAGTCTCTGTGATTTTCTACACTCATCTTTCCTTACCTTTATACTTAGGTTATTTCTAACCTAAGTATAGGGGGAGCCCCTCTTAGTTCCCGTATATTTCTCTATACTTAAATGGACCTATGGACTTGTATCATCTAGTGCTATGAGGACATTGCAAAGTTTAAGTATATGGGGCATATCGTATATACAATATAGTTACTTTAGCTATAATCTGAAACATTTGAAAAATTTAAAACTTTTTGGCTAAAGTAAAATTCTTTGAACTAAGTGGACTCAGTGGTTTTCACGGCTTCCTACATTATGTTACACTATTTTAATAGAAAAATATTTTTGAAAATGATTTGAAAAGCGAGTTTCTCTTATTTTGAAAAATCATTTTGAAAATGTTTTGAAAATATTTATGTATGTGACATCGTTTTGAAAGTTTCTTTCTCTTTTCAAGGAAAGTTGACTCAAACAAGTGTTCTAACCTTTTATTAAAAAGTTCATAAAAATGAGAAAATCGAAAAAATTCTTTAGGAGTCATTAGTGACTACTAAGACCAATTAAGTAGCCGCGTTCAGTGAGGGTTCGCCCTTAGCAGAGTGGATGGTTTAGAGAACATCGCGTAAGGCCCCGTCCTTAAGTAACAGGCTCCGGCCTGTACTTACATCCATATTGGCTGAATGCAGATGCATCTATTTAATTGAGTTTAGGCAGTCCTAATATCTCTTGAAGCTTTTTTTAAAAATGTTTGTTTTGTTTTTGAATGAAGGAGTTGGATTATTCCTCTACAATCACACATCCACCCATGATCTGAACTGTTCAAGAAAACTTAGTTTATGAGGACTTGAGATTTTAGGTTAACCAACCTTAGCCATCAGGGTCTTAGACTTGATCATCAACAATCCCCTAAATTTCTAGATTTGCATGCTATATTTCATGCTTAGTCTCATACCATAAGAATATGATCAACACATCACATACACGACCGTGGTTTCAATGAGATGAGTTGACTCTTCACTTGAGAGATTGGGATGAGGGATTCGAGGCTGGACTTGATCTAATGATGCTCGAGGATGGGATAAAATCTTTGAAGGCTTCATGAAACCTGAGTGTCAGCAATTCTAGCCAGTATGAGAACTTGGTTCTAATACTAATCTCTTGACATTTACCTAAGTGCCATGGTGTGAAATAAATTAAAAATGTTGATCAGTGTGCGCCAACTATTGGTAAAACCAGTGGAGCTAGCCAAAAAAATACCACAAATCAATGAAATGTCAAAGAAAAGCTCTCATTCCACAAAGTCAAATATCAAAGAGCTTCCACCAAAGGCGATCGCTCCCAACAATTTCAAAGTGTCTACTTGGACCACCGCTATTAGGACCAGGAGTCGGGCTTGCATCAAAAAAGGGCTCTGCATCGCAAATGCTACAAGTATGGGTGTCGAAGGTACGATAGGTACTCAAAAAAGACACACCCCGGTGTATTCCTAGGAAAACAAGTGTAGATGGCTCCAACTTCTCTTGACGGACGCACTGATCAACAACCAAAAAATGTGTTGTGTAATAAGGCACTAAGAGAGGATCCTTGTTCCAATGAGAGGGAGAGAAGAAATAACACAATCCCATGCCCTCCATTACTGGCCTTCCATCTACATTTTTAATTCTGGCAACTAAAGAGATGGTAGACTGAACGCAATATTCGATTCATTCCCTAGTATTGAGGATTGGGTCCTTAGGAGAATTTTTCAGACCAAGACCTTGGGTGAAGATTTGAATCTACTCTCGTGAACGCAGTCAACACTAATTATCATACCCTTAGATTATACTCTTTGATGCTCGGGGACGAGCATATTTTAAGTATAGGGGGTGATGAAACTCGATTTCATCATCTTAACTCTTCATTTTTAACCCCCTTGCTTAAAAGTGTGTCAATAAAAACCAGATAAAGTCATGTAATTATCAGAGTCTTGAATAAATAAAAAATCACAAAAAATCACAAAATTAAAAATCGTGGTGCTTTTATCCTTAAAACACCCTCAAAAATATTGTGTGTCTTCAAATGACCTCATCTCCATTTTTGGTCAACATAAACTTGTAGATCTCATCAAGACCTACAACTTTCATGTTTTGAGTTTTCTCAAATTCGGCCATTTGACCCCTCATATTTCATATTTCCTCTCTGAATAATCTGATTGAGCCACGTGGCCCTCTCTGGTTAAGCCACGTGGCCCGACGCCTTTGCATCATCCGGCTCGCCCAGGGCCATTGGATCTCTTCTTGATCCAACGGTTAGATAATCACCACGTATGCATTTGATCCCCCGCCGTTCGATCTGTCCCTATATCCATCTCCACCGCCTGTTGGCGCTTTGATATCCGCCCTCCACGTGGCAATTTGGGCGCCATTTGATCATGCCCTCGTCCCTCCATAACATCCGTTAACTCTGAGTCAAATAACAACCGTACGATCGTTCGCCATTCGATATCTAAGCCGTCTGTGAGCGTTGAGTTCCTAGCAAGACACGTGGCGCAATAACCACCCTCCGATCCTGCCACCTTCGATCATACCCAAGCCGCTCGATGGCGCCTTCTTCGCGACCGTTGGATTGCAAAATCCAACGGTTAAATCTTTGTCGTCAACCTCTAGTCTCCCCTCTATCGCATGTTCTCCACCTTTCGCATCAGCCTCCCCCTTCCCATTTCCTCCATCATTTCCGATGCCCTCCTCTCTCGCTAACTGTCCCATGACGTTCATCTATCGTCCAACATCCTCGCGGTCGTCCACTCATCCCATAACGCCCATCCACTCGCTCCATATCTACCCCACAAGTCGTGTCCATCCACTTGGAACCACCAACTTCACCCCTTAAATACTCCATTGCCGCCTTCAATTCTACGTGTTCACCTTTATGCAGGACGAGGCCCAGCCCTCCTCCATCTCCCTGTGACAAAGGGAGGTGGCATGATCAAGCAAAAATGGCCTCCGTCTCCAGTGTCGACCCACTAACCTCCATGGCGGCATTGCGATGCTTTTAGCCCGCCAAGCTGCTCCCAAAGGCTGGGGGAGTCCATCGATGACCGGAGTGCCCTTGGCACTCAGCCCAAGCCACCTCCGCTCTGTCCGATCTCAGGTAAGCTTCTCTTCGACCTTCTCTGTATTTTCTTCTATGATTGCCTAATTAATTAGGCTTCTCCTGATGCTTTCACCCTCCATTGAACCCCCTTCGAGCTTCACCGATCATCTATCTCATTCGCCAGCTCCTCCAATCATACCTTCTCCCTTCTCCACCTCTGATCACTGCCGACCCATCTCCTCCGCCCTCTCCAGCGGAGGAGCTTCGGTTCCCCCTTCGATTCGCCCGACTGGAACCCCATGACACCCACACACACACAACCTAATTCACCTGCACACACAGAAGGCTTTGAACTAACTTGCAGGAGAAACTCCTTCAATCACCGGAGACCCGTCAGAGCAGACTTCGTCAATCACGACGCCATCATCAGAGCTCTGACGGTCTTACCCAGAAGGTTGAGCGTCTTCCCCGAGCTCCCAGCTTCCTCGACGAACGTTCAAGGAGCTTCGGGGAGGTCCACAGTCTAAGAGCTGCAGCGTCGGAGTTTGGACTCCTTTGCCGGAGCTCGAACCTCGCCGCCAGGTGCAACTGAGGAAGGAGGAGCGGTCACCGTTGGATGCTCCTCCCCGGAGCTCATCCAACGGTGAAGGCGCAGCCACGTCGACACACATCGCATACTCTAGTAGCCGTTGGATCCTCACGAACCAATGGCCTACATTCGGCCACACATCAACGTCCAAGGAACTCCGAGCCTCCGCACCAGACCAGTAGGTTCGAGTGCTCCGAACCTACCCCGAGCCAAAGCGTAGAGGCTCGTATGTTCCGAGCCGAGCCGAAGCTGCACCAAAGCTACTCCGAGCCTCAGATACGATCCGAGCTTGGGAGAGCACGTGTCGGTCACATGTGAACTTGTGTCATTTGCACAGAGGCTCTCCGACGTCTCCCAATTTGCATTAAGGTCCTGATATTACGTGCAACACACGTTCACTTGGGGAATTTTACAGTTATGCCCTCGCAGGTTTTTATAATTGTAAAAACACCCTTGTGCGTGTGGGTCAATTACAGGAAAGGTCCCATACTTTCTTGTATTTACATTTTAGTCCCTCCCAGGGACCTGTTTGTAGTTATCTTTCATATTTTTCTTGCGTTTATGCCCTTGTCTTCTTTTATGCATATCTTGATCTTCGTAACTCCGATTGAGATGATTTTAGTGGCATTTTTAAGCTCTCTTTGTTGTCTTCTTTATGGCATGCTTTTATTTCAGAATTGACATTCCTAAATTTGATGTGTTATTATATTTATTAAGTGTCTTAATTCCAATGATTCTCGTGCCTATTTTTTTACATGAATAAAGAGTGCTTCCTTATTTAACCCTGATTTGATTTGTATCTTAATGGCTCAAGTATTTCTGATCTAGGGCTTGTTTGCTTTGCATTTTATCACATTTAAATTGCATGATTAAAATATAAAAAATGCATGTTTTGTATTTGTTTAGTGCATTGTCTTATCCTTTAGCATTCTTTTTGACCTATGGTTCTCCAACTCAGCACTTAATTAATGAACAAAAATCTGAATAATCATGAGAGAGGCTCATGTCCCTGAGTTCGACCTTGGTTTCTTACCACATAAAATAAATTACAACTATCTGATTTCCTTGACATATCCAACTTAGATGGTTTTTGATAGACCTAGTTTAGCCCAGCTACAATGATCATTGAATATTAATTCCACATTATTAAAGGGCTGAATTTGCGGTTAATCAGACTATATCTGATCTTTAGGGAATAAGTCCATCATATTGTACCCACCACATATATTTGGAAGACAATGCAAATCCTTCTCGCGAAATGCAAAGAAGATCAATCCAAATCTATGAGAAGTAGTCAATAAGGAAATATGGAAATGGTTAGGTGCAGAGATCATCTACCTGATATCAGATAATCGATGGGTCAGTCCTTTACAAGTTGTACCAAAGAAAGTTGACCTTACCATAGTCACTAATGATCAGGGTAAAGAGATACCCACTCTTATAACAACTTCATGGAGAGTTTGTGTTGATTACATGAAATTAAACCTTGCCACGAAGAATGACCTCTTCCCTCTCCCATTCATAGATCAAATTGTTGAGAGACTCGCGGGGAGGGAATATTTTTGTTTTCTTGATGGTTACTCAGGTTATAATCAGGTAGCTATTACACCTGAAGACCAAGAGAAAACAATATTTACATATCCTTACGGTACATTTGCTTTCCGTCAGATGTCCTTTGGGCTGTGTAATGCGTCGGCTACCTTCCAACGATGTATGCTAGCCATATTTGCCGATATGATGGGAGATTTTATGGAAGTATTTATGGATGATTTCTCCGTATTTGGGGATTCCTTCGATGAATGCCTTGGATTTCTTAATCGCGTATTGCAAAAATGCACTGAGGTGAACTTAGTCTTATCACGGGAAAAATCACATTTTATGGTCACCAAAGGTATTGTTTTAGGCCACATGGTCTCTAAAAAAGGTATAGATGTTGACTCTTCAAAAATTGAGACCATAACTCACCTCTCCCCACCTACATCACTAAAAGGTGTTAGATCATTTTTAGGACATGTTGGCTTCTATAGAGATTCATAAATGATTTTTTCAAAAATCGCTAAACCTCTTACTGAGTTACTCTCAAAGGATTGAGTATTTGAATTTTCTGAAGATGTCCTCAGATCCTTTGAGACATAAAAAGGTCTATCACTGAAGCACCAATTTTACAATCCCCTAATTGGACCTTAGACTTTGAAATAATGTGTGATGCATCAGATTATGCAGTAGGGGCTGTAATCGGCCAAAGGAAATATGACAAACCAATTGCCATCCATTACACTAGCAGAACACTTGATGATGCACAAAAAAACTACACAGTCACTGAAAAGAATTGCTAGCAGTTATCTTTGCACTTGAAAAATTTAGGTTGTACCTACTAGGTTCACATGTGATTGTTTACACTGACCACACCGCGCTGCACCACCTACTCTCCAAGAAAGATTCCAAACCATGATTAATTAGATGGATACTCTTGCTACAAGAATTTGACATTGAAATCAAAGATAAGGTAGGAGCGCAAAACGTTGTGGTCGACCACCTCTCCAGACTCCATGAGTCTGAAACGAAACAAATCGACCATCTGATTCCCATATCGGAAACCTTTCCTGGTGAATCCATCCTTGCAGTATCACAACTACCGTGGTTTGTTGATATGGTAAACTACTTAGTCACATCTCGAATTCCTAAGGATTGGTCTAAGGTAAAACGAGATCGATTCATAGCTGATTCTCGATATTACCATTGGGAAGATCCTTTATTCTTTAGGGAAGTGACCGATTGTATATGGAGACGTTGTATACTTAATTCTGAAATTCCAAGTATCCTATCTCATTGCCACACTTTTGGGTGTGGTGGACATCACTTTGGAAAACGAACAACAGTAAAAATACTCTAATGTGGTTTTTCTGGCCTACTTTATTTAAGGATGCTGATGATTTTGTAAAATCATGCCCTACTTGTAAAACTATAGGGACTATGATAAAAAGAGAAATGATGCCTCTAAATCCTATCCATGTAGTTGAAATTTTTGATGCATATGGGTCCCTTCACTCGATCAAATTGTTACCTATATATCCTTCTTGCAGTCGACTACGTCTCAGGATGGGTCGAAGCCATCCCCACTTGCGTTGCAGATAGTGCAACCGTGATCAAGTTCTTGAATGATTTATTTGCTCGCTGCGGCATACCTAAGGTCATTAAAAGTGATGGGAGTTCGCATTTCCTTAATAGCTCGGTGCGAAAACTAATAAAGAGTAATGGAATTGAACATCGAGTTTCTACCGCTTATCATCCCCAAACTAATGGCTTAGCTGAGGTCTCTAATTGAGAAATAAAAATCATTATACAAAAAATTGTTCATTCTGATCGCAAAGATTGGTCCCAACACCTTAATACTACATTATGGGCCTATCGTAGTGCTTATAAAGCTCCTCTAGGGATGAGTCCATATCACATTATTTATGGCAAACCTTGTCATCTACCTATCGAGATCCATCATAAATCATTATGGGCTATACAAAAATGTAACCTTGATTTAATCCAAGCTGGCCAGAATCGACTACTTGAACTTAATGAATTAACTGAGCTTCGCTGCCGAGCATATGATAACATCCTTATTTACAAAGAAAAGATTAATATTTGGCACGATGCCAACATTTCTCACAAAACCTTTTCCATTGGTAAAAAAGTATGGTTGTTTGATGCAAAGCTAAAGCTCTTTCCAGGAAAGCTCAAGTCAAAATGGAAAGGTCCATACATTGTCACACAAGTTTATGATAATGGGTCTGTTGAAATAGTCGATTCCAAAACATCTACCACCCTTCGAGTGAATGGACGACGCCTCAAACCTGTCATTGAATCTGAAAAATCAATGCATGTTTCAGAAATCAATGTTCTGCAAAACCCCTCATGACCCACTCATTTCTTTGTTCACGCCCCATCTCATCTCATACATCATCCCATAACTAGTTCACTGCATATGCATTTACCATGAGGGCATGGCAAATCTTAAGCATTGGGGGTCACCAAAAAATTGCATTTTTCATGCATATTGCATCACATTTCTATACCCAGTTGCATCATCTCTCTAAGTGTATATATAGGGAGAATAATAGCCTCATCTTTAAGCACCACATGAAGTATGAGATTTGAAGTGATTATGAGCTTACAATGCTTGTGACTCTCTTTTGTCCTCTTACATTAAAAATCAAGGGACTTAGCCTCGATTCCATTTTTAACACATAGCATTAATAATGTACTTAAACATTAGCTTTGTACTACGATGCTAGCTTGACATACAAAAGGCTAAGGGAGTCTAACGATGGTTGTGCTTAGAGTTTGTGAGATGGTGAGCTTATCATGAAGTAGAGGAGTAGGGAGTGTTTCCACTAAATATACGCGAGGAAGAGAGTCCACCATAAAATGTAAAGGAGTGTTCCCAACTGGTCAAGCAATTGCCCATAATTGTACACACTTGCTACCTTCATCTACCATCCTCTTGCTTGCCTTTCTACATACTTCTCAAATCCACCACTTCTTTAAAAGTCTTCCACTAATATTCCGTGTTGTTTTAGTTCATTCGAATTCTTTATCCCTCTTCTTCTATTATGCATCAAAAGAGAAATATTCTTCAAGATTCTATCCTCCATTTACAACAAAATACATGTCCTTTTATGTTTCCAAGTCCCAAAAGAAAATATTAAAGCACATTGGTTCTCTTGAAAAGTGAAAGAGAGATATTGCAAAAAAAAAGAAAAGGGAAAAAAAGAAGAAGTACTGAAAAAAAAGAGAAGTATAACAAAAAAATTGCAAGAGAGAGAGAGAGAGAAAAGAAGAGAAAAACCAGGAGAACCATTGTGCGAAAATTCTTTTCTCATGACCATCATATGCCATCTATATCTTCCTCTCCAAAATTATCTTAGAATGATCAATATTGTCACATATTAGACCTCACTCATTGAAATCAGAGCATAATCACCTTCACTAAATAAGCCTTAACATAAATACTCCACAAATTAACCTATTATTTTGTTGATCAGTTGGAGGAAGTTGGGATGAGTGTTAAATTAATTATGAAATAGGAGCTTGTGAGAATACTCTGAGTCTCCATCTCAAGCATTTCATGGCTTAGTGTATCAGAGCTAGAGGATTGTAGTTGAAAGCAGTTGGTCAATTCGGTACATTTGACACTTGAGTCTATCCTCAGATCTAATGACATTATTGATATAGGTATCACTTAATCCGAATCGAGCAAGTCTCTACAATAATTCATATCTTAAAGAGACTTGAGATGACTAAGCATTGTAAGAAGAGATTTATTTCCAATCCCAAACTTTATAAATTATTATAACCAACTGAGGCTATGGTCTACTTATATGTCAATAATAGAGTTTTGAGATTATTCATTTACGTTTGCTAGGGACTAGCAAATCTTAAGCATGGGGGTATGATGAATCTCAGATTCATTATATAATTATGTCAATATCATCCAATTCCATTAAATAAATCATATATTCTATGATGAATAATTTTTTTTGGGGGTGGTATTGCATGCATATCAATTTGCATCCATTTGTCAATCCACTCAAATAAGCAATCGCCTATTACTCTTCGATCTACCTTGATTTATACCACGATCATGGCAGAAGGAAACAAGATACGTGCATAAGAAATGCATGGTCACAATAACAATAAGTTTCCGGATTAGAAGAGAACAATCACTGCATATGTCCTATACAGATAATGCCTTAGCAAAGATGTCCATCACAAGTACTATCCATCACAAGTACTACCCTACCTACTACCAAAATTACAATCCAAATACTATCCATAATGAGATTACAATATCTACATTCTAAGTAAGTCAACATCTGCATATGTAAACTCAAGCCATTATTAACATTAAGAATTATTAATTTAAATATCTAGTAATGATGATTGTTGGAATAAATATATAACCACTAATTGGCTAGAAAATGGATATGGCGTATTGCACCGTCCATTGGAATATTAAATGGTAAAGATAATGGTGTAAACACCATTAAGGCCAAAAGATTTGTGACATTGGAACAAAAAGGATGCATTGTCGTTAGAAGGCATGAAATGTCTTGGCGCCAATATTAAGAGATGCGACTGGAAATTCCCATTATTAACAAATACAAAATAAAGACATGGATGCCTTGACGTTAAAATGAAAAGGCATGAAATGCCTTGGCACCAAATGAAGGGGTGCGGATATAATTGTGAGGGGATGCAACGTGTGGCTGAGAATAACCGTATACATGTGTATAAATATCACAATGAACATGAGGCTTCAGGGCAGATTTGATCATCCGATCTTTCCCATCCAATCAGTTCGGAAGCATCATCCCAATTATTCCGTCGTTCCATTCGATCATTTTGTCACCTTTTTGCGTTGCCAACCTATCCAACAAAAATCTACCACCATAATTACCCATCCATTTTATTATCAACGAAGCATCGAAGCGATTTCGTCGACTAGTGCATTTGGACCCCCGGTGAATCCTACTCCTGAGGCTCCACCCCAAGTGCCCTTAAAAATTATCCAACACCATAAACTTCTGCCGACTATCATTTTCTCGGACCCTCTGCGAATCTGACTCCAGAAGCTTTCTCCCGAGCCGCCGACCGTCATATTTTTATTTTGCTTTTATTTTATTACTTTATATTTTTACATCCATATTATTTTTTTATCTTCTCTTTTGTGCAGTTATTCGTCCAAACTATCGCGACGATCCATAACTAACGGTGATTATCCTCGACTCTTGGAGAACTGGGACGTGACACGAGGTTCGGGCTTGATTCATGGTTTTAACCACATCCAACTCGCCTCACCAGAATATCCAATTTCGTGAAGAGTTAACGTGTACAAGTCCATTTGGAAGTTGCCGAATAGAAGGGGAGCGATCCGTACTTATCGACCTGCACTATTGTCTTCTCCAATTTTCATTTCAATTTTTGTTATCCAAACATTCTGCAACAAACTCATCAATTTATAAAAGAATTTTTACTTGCAAAATAAAGCGCAGAATCCTTCTGCCCATGTGGATTCGACCCCGACTTACCCTATACTTTGCTTAGTGCATAATATAGTTAAGTCCGTAATTTATTTGTTCGAAGTGTATTTTTGATGGGTTCGTAACGACTATCTTATGTAAAAATCGGGTACTTAAGCCATAAAAAATATGCCTCAACAGTAGGTGATGATGCATATGTTGTTGGACTATCTGAGATCTAATGGTATGGGACGGTGGGCGGAGGCGCGTTAGGGCCTCATGTGCGAGGCATGTGCGGGTCCTGGGATTAGGCATGACTGATTCTGACCGTTGGATATAGATCAATCCAACAACCTTGGATGAAGACACTAGAGGACAAAGACATGTTGACCAGGTCAACTAGCGCATGCTGATTGTGCATGGAGAGCGAATAGGAAACAGACACGTGTCCTAATCTATAGACCATGTGGTTGACCATAGAGAGAAAAATGATAAAAGACGTAGAAGGAGAGGTTAAATCAAAAAGTGGTCAACATCAAAGTTGTTGATCTCGATGAGATCTACAACTTCCATGAGGGTCAGAAAGCAAAAGAAATCATCTGTAAAAAATACAATATATGTATAGGTATTAATTTCTAATTAACCCCTATATTTTAATATTTTGGAATTTTTTTTAATTTTTTGGATTTTAATTTGAGTATTAATTTATATACAACATATACATATTAGTCTAATTTTAGAGATTTTATAGGTTTAGAAAAGGTGTAAGAAAATATATAAAAATAAAGTATATACAAAATATAATAAGTTAGTTAATTAATAACAGAATATAGTAAAGAAATAATTAGGTCAAAATAATTAATATTCATATATAAAATAATAGGTTCAATCAAGGTCAAAAATTGGGTTAGTTAATTACAGATTTAACCCTTATTTCAGCATAGTTAGTGAATATTAATTAACACAATTTAAGGGGTTTATTTAGTAATTTGTTAAGGGTATTCTGCTAAATTCTCCATATAAAGTAGATGAATCATGGATTTATCTCACCCCTATGCTTAGATCTTTGCTTGTCCCCAAGCAATTTTTAGTGAGTCAGAAGGTTGAATCCCTGACTCTGCATGTGTAAATTCAAGACTTGTCTCATTAAGAATCCACGGTTTAAGTGGTCCTAAAATCCTAAAATTTCACCGCTCCGTGGTAAAGATGCCATTTGTCACGTTGAAAATCCACCTCTTTAATAAAGATAAATTGTAGTATAGGAGGCAGAAATTTGATATATCAAAAATCACAACTCTTGAATATTTTGGAGTAATTTTACTTTATAAACCAAGGTCAAACTCAAGGAATGGTGATTTTTAGTTGTGTGATTCTAAACTAATTTAAGTAATTAACTAATTACAATATAAATCTCTGTGTCAGAAAATAAAGCAGAAAAGCAAGAATCAAAACAAATAAATAAAATAGAGAGAAAGGGAAAGGATCTGTGATGATGATTACTATTCCAATAAAATAACCAATAAATCCTTAGAATAAATTAACAAATCTTTAATATGTCCAATAAATATGTTCAATTAAATTCGAAGTTGCAGGCTATAAGATGATTCAACATAATAGAATGATCAGGAGTCAGTTTAAATCGGAATACTTTTTAAGATCGCTGAAGTAACTTATTCCTCAAAGAATGATATTAATCACAAGTATATCAAGGAATACATTTTAATCCTCCTTAATAAATCCACTGCAATTAGATTAAATTTTCCTCAAAAAATTGAATGCAATTCTTTTCAAATAAAGCCTACATTGCTCATTAGAAACCTCAAATACTATCATTATTAAAGAACCTTTGATCTATTCAACAATTATGTAAAATGAAATACCATAGAGCAAGCTTAAAAATGACATAATATACCTTAAGAATGGGTTAAAATGAAAAAGATATTCAAGGAACAAATTATAGGGATTGAAAAGAAAATAAAGTAAAGTTTAGCTCTCAAAATAGTCCTTAGAAGGACTTATCTACAATAATGAAAAGTTGTTAGGGTCTCTTCTGAAATTTAACCCCTACAGGGGTATTTCTATGATTATTAGGAGGCATAGGGGTACTGGTGTAAAATATCCCATATCACACGTGTGAGGCACGTGGCTGGACTCCATTGTAAATCCAAAGGGTGCTAGGGCATTTTACACAAAATACCCAGACCACATGTGTAGCGCACGTGATTGGACTGAGGGTCGGTTGGTGGCTCAGACCTTTTTCTCACGTGGCATCATCTTCTGGCTTTATAAATGTCCGAAGAAAGAGGCTTAGATGCCAGTTCGAGGATGATCCGATTTGTTTGATGACGCTCGATCTAATGGTTAAGAATTTGGCATTTCGATGGTGCATGTTCTTAGTCGAATGTGGCTTGTGCTTTGTTGCTCCTCCACTAGCGACGGAGAAGAGACAGGGCTCCGATGACCCTCTTGAAGTTAAGAAGAGGTCCTGCAACTGTGCTAAGGATCAACGGAGTTCAAGGAAGGTCTGGCGAAGATATGGGTGTTGTCTAGTAGTAGTTGCGAAGCTTGTGTCATCGTGGAGGTGGGAGCTCGTCGAAGGCAGAGGTGGAGATTAGAGCTTACTTCGCCTCTCTAATCATTGATGAGGTAGAGATCCTATAAGGGTGATAAACTAGGGGTGAGTTGAGGGGAACAAGCTAGAGGTCTGAATTGAGTGGAAAGAGATGAAGACATTGGGCACCAGGTCTGTGCAAGACCCGAAGGCGGTGCGGAGTGGGGAAGATTGCAGAGAAGGGAATTGGGGCGTCGATCAATCAACGAGGATGTGTGAAGAAAGGTGAAGGTGATGAGACCCTCAGGAGTCGTCGAAGATACAATGGAATGTCTAAAAAATCAAAGAAATTAGGGAGGGGTTATATGGCGGTAGTTCCTTGAGGCAGAGTTTGGCAGAGGCAGTTGTAGTCAGAGTGGAGCTGAAGGTGGAGAAGAGCAGAGTGGTTTGCCTGGGGAGGAGCTGAGGCTCCAAGGGGTCCTTGCTCGAGAGCTTCGCTGAGATAGAGCTCGAGCTCTACAGTTGTACAAAGTTGCTACACAGCTTGAGGAAATGACTACGGATCACACCAGGACACGCCTCTCGTCATCGCCCTGCAAAAGATACCCCACCCGCTATCACCAACTAGGAGCTCAGAGAGGGAGAGGGTAATTCTCTAATTGGTGGATAAGCTAGCAGGTGGGAGGTGCATAGCTTGTATAGGTCAAGATCGACGATGATGTAACGATGAGGAGGAGCAATGGAGGTCCTGGCAAATATCATTGATGAGGGAAGGTTATATGTGTGCATCCATTATGGCGAATGAAGGCAATGGATGTTGGGGAAACAATGGAGAACTCATGGGCAGCGTATGGGGGGCATAACGACTAGAGGTAGGTGTGTTGGACATGTGAGCCCACGACGAGCCATTACACAATAAATGTTATTGCGAATATCATTCCCTGATCTGAAATGAAGAATAACTAATTTGCATAATAGGTCTCTTAGTACAATTAGGGTTATGTACCATGGATGTCTTAATGATCATACAACTGTTGATTCAATTATTGAATCATAGAGGCTGGAGCTTGGATGAATATCTAAAGAGTTAGATTGAGGACTCATCAAGTACCATCAAATGATTATTAAGAGAGGATCTCCAGTCTGAGTAGGAGATGTCAATCCTTTCTAACTTGGCTGATATCTGACCGACCTCTTGATACATGTCCTCTACATGAGAATAGAGTTTCGGAGGTGTCAGATTAGTTAGATCGAAGAGTTGACTTAACGAGATCGAGATAACCGAAGTCCTATGTCGTATGCTGTCATGATATAGGCATGCACCCTCTGACCGGAGACAGATGTGTTACTATATGTATGAGTATGTACATTAAGTAGACCAATAGGTTGATGACCTAATAGAGTTCTATACACCGGTGCGCTGGTATGCATACAAGGGCATATGAGTAATACGATCTCTCAAAGGGATCATACAGGTTCATTTTCTGAATCAGAAGACATGAGCTCACTCAGGAGATATTGGGAAGAATCAAATTCCGTGCACGGTTGTCTCGCTTTGGAAGCTTGATTGAATTTATAAGGTTTGATATATACTTTTGGAAAGTATATGATCGACACCTAGGTATGATATATGCTTTTGGAAAGTACATGATCGATACCAACTCCCAATGATCGAATGAGAAACTTAATGATAAATCCTTGAAGTAGACAGTGTAAAATTGATCTTATACTTCGGGATTATTCTGGGTCTTCCAGTATGCAGGATGTATAGGTATTAGGAATACCTGAGGGTGATGTGATCATAAACGATTGTATAACCATGATGCTTCCATTCCCAGGGAGTGATGAAACGGGTCTGGATTTTAGCGACTCCTCTCAGTAGAGAAGTAATCTGATCTTGGTCCAAATGTTGGACATTGATCTGAATGTCATTCAGAAGCAATGAGAAGATTAGATTTGCGGTCTTGATTTAATCAAGCATTTATGAGAGGCCCGAGATCTGGATTTAAGTTGTGATCTTAATATCCAAGTCACTATATGTGGAACAATACAATCGCCCTATCCTTATCTCCAAGTATCTGTAGAGAAAGCGCATTATCCTTGAAAGAGTTCATGATAATTTCATTGTTGATATATGTATCCGAGGATTGAGAAATTGGATAATTAAATGTAATTTAATTATCATGAATAATATGAATGTGATTCATATTATAAGGAGAGTTATCTTAGATAATTAAATGTCATTTGATTATCAAAGATGTGAATAATGTGAATGTGATTCATATGCACATGAGAATAGAGATCCAAAATGATTAAATGTGATTTAATTATCATGGATATGAATAATGTGGATAGCAATATCCATGTTAATCACTTATATTATAAATGCGATTTATGACATATAAGAGAGAGCTATTTGTAATTTACATTTATTAATTACTTTTGTAGAATAATCTACACCAATTGTTGTTGTAAAATTGGAGATACATGGAATAATGTAATCTAAGGAGATTACATTGGAGATGTCCCTCCCATATTGGAAGGAAGGGACGGCCACCAATTCCTATTAGGAAAGGATGGCCGTCCACTCCATATATATGGAAGGAGGCACTCTCCTTTCCATTATCTCCATATGTTGTTAATTTAATTTTGGGATTGATTTGTATTTATTTATCATTATATATATTTAATCTAAATTAAATTAATTGTTGTTGGTTTTTACCAACAAAATCTTAGCCATTAAAAGAAACACAAATCAATGAGAGCCAGTGGATCTGTGTTGCTCATAGATTGAGATCCATGGATCCCAAAATATTATAAATAGAAGGGCACCCCTTGCTCTTCAAAAGCTAATGAGAATATAAGTCTCTCTCTCTCTCTCTCTTTCTGCACGCCATCCCTCTCCTTCTCTCATGTGGTCATCCACCATGGATGCCCTAGAGAGAGTATCCATCGTCGCAGCGTCGTCGTTATGTTGCCGGTTCGATTGCTCGTGGATCTCTGTCTCCTTCGGTGTGCCTCGCTCATGAAGAAGACATTAGATCTCGTGTGTCGAGATCAGGAGATTCGTCGCTTGGATCATCAACATTGATTACGAGGATCACGTGTTTCATCAATACGCTCGCAAGCATCTCCTCTATCGGATCAGACTTGAGACAGGAGGTCTCTTCGTTTAGAGACTCGATCGCAACCACGCTTCAAGAGGTGATCCTATTACTTGTTTGTGGTTTAGACGAAAGGATCTGAGAAGTGTTCTTGGATCATTTGGCTTTGTCACATGAAAAATTTTAATTTCTGCTGCCTCGAGCAACTAGTGCGACTAGTCACTCCCGATCGCATACGATGTGATCGTCACGCTTCCGTGATACGCTTAAGGATATTACCAAATTCCGTTAAGGTGATGATGCAGGTATCATTGGATTGTTTGAGATCCATTGGTGTGGGATTGTGGGCAGAGGCGTGTGAGGGGCCTCACGTGCGAGGCACGTGCGAGTCTTGGGTTTACGCGGGATTTGATTCTGACCATTGGATTGAGATCGATTCAACAACCTTGGATGAAGACGCTTGAGGACAAAGATCTGATGACTGGGTCAACATGCGTGCGCTGACTGTGCATGTAGAGCGAATAGGAAACAAACACATAGCCTAGTCTGTTAACCATGTAGTTGACCAGAGAGGAAAAATGAGAAAAAACATAGAAGGAGAGGTTAAATCAAAAAGTGGTCAACATGAAAGTTGTTGATCTCGATGAGATCTACAACTTCCATGAAAGTTAAAAAGCAAAAGTAACCATATGTATAAAATACAAATTATGTATATGTATTAGTTGCTAATTAACCCCTATATTTTAAGGTTTTGTGATTTTTTGTATTTTCTTTGGATTTTAAGTTGATGATTAATTTATAAACATCATATACATATTTAACCTAATTTTTAGGAATTTCTATAGATTAACAAAAAGGTGAAATAAAATCAACAAAAATGATGTATGTACAAACTATACAGTGTCAGATTTT
The DNA here is from genome assembly GCA_037367405.1 of Ottelia alismoides. Lineage (NCBI taxonomy): Eukaryota > Viridiplantae > Streptophyta > Magnoliopsida > Alismatales > Hydrocharitaceae > Ottelia > Ottelia alismoides. The sequence continues at coordinate 22,580 of JAZKJV010011306.1, forward strand.
TGTGTTTTCTTCTGATTTTATATTTTTTGTGTTTTGATTCCTTATGCTAAGTTGGTTAATTAATAAAATAATGTAGTAGAGAAATAATTAGTTCAAAACAATTATTCATACATAAAATAATAGGTCAATTTAAGGTCAAAAACATAGTTATTTAATTACATAATTTAACCCTTATTTTAGCATAGTTAGTGAATGTTAATTAACATAATTAAGGGGTTGATTTAGTGATTTATTGAGAGGATTATGCTTAAATTTCCATATAAAGTAAATGAATCTTGGATTCATCATAGTTCTGCATGTAAGTTGTAGATCTCATGGAGATCTACAAATTTCATGTTTATCGCTTTTTCCAATTCGTCCTTTTTCTATTCCTTTTTTTATTTGATTTAATTCATTTATTTAATTTTTGATTGGGTCACTTGGCTCACTCTCAGCGAGCCACGCATTCGGCTCTTCTTCTCTCCATCGAATTTTTTCCACCATTGGATCCTTATCCTTCGACTTGGATCTTCTCGTTCATGCCCAAATCAGAGCCGTCTGATCTTCATTAGATGGCAGATGTTCATCTCCTACCTCGTGCCCCTTCACCCCAATCCTTTATCGACCTCATAACCTCCTAATTTCTCGATGTTTTCCTAACTTCATCCGACAACCTACTCCTTCGGTTCCACCCTCATTATCTTCGCCTAACATTTCTCTTTTACGTCCATTACTAACCTCCATTAACCTGAACTCCCTCTCCAAATGGAGGAGGTTGAAACCATTGCATTGGTCTAACTTTTAGCAACCATCTTCATATGCAAGTACCATTGATTTGTTGTACGCAACTACCATCTACCCTTGTGAGACCACTTCCTGGGCATCCCCTTCCTTTAGGTGACAGCAAGAGGTAGAAAGAGAGAGAGAGAGAGATGCCATGACGGTTTTGTTGGTCTAACAAGATCCATAAGATTCGTCTCATGCTGCAACATTTTAATCTGTTGCTTGAGCTTAGTTCTTCAGCCAAGAACTTGAAGAAAAGACCCACGAAGCCTTGAAGCTTTGTAACAGTGCTTGATTCATCTTCAATCCTATCTTCCTCTTCATTTCCACTCTAGGTAAGACATTCCACTTTTATTTTATTCTATTTTCGCCATTTTATTCCAGTTGTGTTTGTCCATAAATCCATGATCTGATCCACTCACCTATTAATAAGGTGATTCAATCGTCTCATCTATTCCTCAACTCACCTATTTGAAGAAGAAATGATATATTTAGGAGAATAAATCATGACATAATATACCCAATACTTTTCATTGAAATATAGGAATATTAACAGTGATGTTCTAGCAGAATGAGGTAAGGAAGTCATGGAAGAGGCGGGAGGTGAAGGGCTCGCATCGTGACCTTCATCTTTCTTCGACTTGCCTCCTTTCTCCTCTCCACTTATCTATGATCGTGACCACCTTGATCATTCTCCACACTAGCACTGCTTGGAGAACTTAGGGCTTATGTTCCACCGCTTCCGTTGAGATCTCATTTCATCTCCGCGGATTTGTTTTTTCTTTGGTTCGGGTTGCTAACATCTGCTGGGACCTCCTTCCATCATTGATAAGAGAGATCAATGGAGCTCCGAGTTCTGTTTTCTTCATCAGAGGGGAATAATCAATAGACTTCTACATAGTATCTTTTCTTTCCCTCAGACCTTCTTCGACTTCTCCAAGTATCCAGCAAGGTCATCGGACCTTTAGATTTGTCAGAAGGTTAAGGAGGAGGAAACCAGTCTTCGTTGGAGTTCTGCCCGAGCCTTACCACACGTGGAGGAGCATTCAAGGGAGAGAGTAGCAGCAACCATTATATCAACCACTTTGGTTGAGACCCAACGACCCAGATATTGCCATGTTAATCCTCTCGAGGCAGTTTTTTAGGTTGCATTGCCTGGATCACTCAAAACCACATCTGTAGCACTTTGCGCCTACACATGACCCGGGCCTCCTCTACGTTCTGAGCCTAGAAGTCACGTGTGTAGAGCACATGGGGAGGTATTTTGTAGGCACATCCCCCGAGTTCTTGTATTTGCAGATAAGTCACACTTTTTGTAAAATTTACATATATGCCCATGCAGCTTTGTTTATTGCATTTTAGTCCTTTTTTAGACCTATTTGTAAGAGTTTTATATATTTTAATTAATTTTTATTGCAATTGTGTCCATGTATTGCTTGGTTAATGACTTGTGAACCATGTATCCAAAATTAATGAAATTGGTATCGATTGAAAGATAATTTTATGCTCTTCCTGATTGTATAATTGATTAAATGATTTGATCTTCTACTCACGCATAAAATTTTATATTGTAAAACTTGTCTATTTAACCTTGAAATTAAACTAAAACTGGATTATTTTGTGGTTGATTGACACATTGATACCATGATTCTCATAAAGTCTTAATTAATTTCACAAGATATTTTAATTAAACAATTAGGAGCATTATTGTGAGTTTGTGCTTTTTATTGTATTGCAAGTGCATCATGATTTTTCCACTTAATATAATTGCATAAAATGTTTTGGAAATCCATGCATTTTGCGTGTTTCATTTATTTGACCTAATTTACTACTATAACACCCCCAACTCCCGGTACAGGAATAGTGTGCAGTATCGGTATTGCACGCCCATGTAGTTCGGTGGCCACACTATGAAGTTCTGGAGGACTTCACCTTAGCTCGCGGACGGCTAAGGATGGGGTTTACCGCATGAAGGTCAAAGACCACGGGTTCCCCTTGGCACAGTATAAGTGTTCAACGGCACTTGATGGAGCTCGAGCTGCAACATCCTACGTAGGAGCATGGGGCCCACTGATGGCGTGGCATGATGAGATGGCGTGCTGATGAGGCAGACGACATGGCATGTTGACGGAGCGAGTGACATGGCGTCAGTTGCAAAAGCCGAAGGGATGCAAGATGAAAAGCCACGTGCATGAAGAGTCACCTCGGAAGACAAAGGGTCTCCGTAGAAGACGAAGAGTCATGGCTATTCATTGTACATGTAATAATGGTATCCCTTCACATACCCCCGGCTTGTCTATATAAGGAGGGGTAGAGCTCATTTGTAGATATCACACTCAGAGTGAGTCTCTTGCATTACAAAAGGGTTTTGTGCCAATAGCTCTTGTGTCCTTGTGCTTGAGTGCTTGTGTTCGAGTAACTCTAGCGGCGTGGTTATTCAGTGTGTTGGTGTACATAATACATGCAAGGGGAAGGCTGGTTAGCTTACGTGAAGCTAATGCCGCACAGGTTAGTCTCAAAAATTAGAGTTTGAGATTTACCCTTGTGACAACTGGTATCAGAGCGAGAAATGGCGCCCAACACCGGAGAACGTCTTGTTTCCTTGGAGGGAATCGTGATGGAGATCCAGTCTCAGATGGGTACTCATGCCCAACGCTTGGCTCGTCTGGAGGATGATGCAGGCATGGTGTTGGATGTCGTTGGCGATAGCTAGCGCTTGGTCGACGTAATGAAGGCACTCGGGGGGAAGCTAGAGGAGCTCGAGTCCCTGGTGTAAGATCTGCATGGGGAACTCTCCATCGTCAAGAGGGCGATCGTGAACGGGGGCGGATCCAGCGAGTCTCGAAGGCCAAAGGTCCCAGAGCCCAAGTCCTTTCAGGTACACGGAGTGCCAAAGACTTGGAGAATTTCTTATGGGACATGGAGGTGTACTTCAAAGCTGTCAAGACTCATGAGGCGGAGAAGGTATCCTTTGCGGCGATGTACCTATCCGACCATGCAAAGCTATGGTGGATGAGCCATGCATCCGAAGGAAGACCAAACTTCTTGTCTTGTGATGAGTTAGTGAAGGAACTGAAAGAGCAGTTCCTACCCACCAACATTGCTTGGGTAGCGAGGGAGGCGCTTCGAAGGCTGAAGCAGACGGGAACCGTACGAGAGTACATGAAGCAGTTCTCATCGCTGCTGCTGGATATCAAAGGTATGTCTGAAGAAGACAAACTTTTCTATTTTATGGTGGGTCTTCAGAACTGGGCTCAGGCGGAGCGCAGGAGGCAAGGAGTGAAGGACCTTCAGACGACCATCGCTGCTGCGGACACGTTGGTCGACTACAACGTCCAACCCACCACCGAGAAGAAGGAAACTGAGAAGGCCAAGAGCAAACCCAAGGAGAAAAGCAAGGGAAAGTTCAAGAAGTTCGGTAAGACTGACACTTCAAGGGAGGGTGTGGAATCCTCCAAGAAGGCCGAGCAACCCAAGGGGAAGGGCTGCTTTATCTGTGACGGGCCACATCGGGCGCAGGAGTGTCCGAAACGAGAGAAGCTGAACTCCATGACCATGGAGGAGAACTCAGACAAAGAGGCGCGCATGACGAACCTCAAGTTGCTGCGCAATGTTCGCTTGTGTCCGTTGAAGTCGGGCAAAGAGGCGAAAGTGGAGGTGGAGAGCGAAGATCCAGAGTTGGTGTACCTCGATGTCGTGGTACACAAGAAGACCCTTTCAGCCATGATTGATACTGAAGTGACACACAACTTCATCTCCAGCAAAGGGTTTGGGAGCTTGGGAGTTCCCTTAGAGAAGAGCCAGTGCCGCGTGAAGCTTGCCAACTCATAGTCTCTGCAGATCGAAGGTATGGCAAACTGCATTGTCCAGCTTGGTGAGTGGTAGGGAAAGGTACGCTTCCTCGTGGTACCTCTAGACTTTCAAATCATTTTGGGAGTAGAGTTCTTGAAGAAGGCGAAGGCGTCTGTAACGCCTTATCTGGGAGGCGTCTTCTTCGCAGCTGCAGATAGCCCCTACTTCATCAGGGCTATCAAGAAGAAAGGGCAGACTAGAGCCATGTCTGCAATGCAAGTCCGCAACGGGCTGAAGAAAGGGGAGACGATGTATCTTGCTACGATATGGGTCGAAGAAGATGGCGAGGAGACACAGCCATGCCCCAAGGCAGTAAAGAAGATGTTGGGCGAGTTCAAGGACGTGATGCCGAAGGAGCTGCCCAAGGAGCTTCCACCGAAGTGAGATGTGGATCACGCTATCAAGCTACTGCCAGGTATGGTGCCCCCTGCACTTGCACCCTACAAAATGCACCCTGCACATCTGTAGGAGTTGCGGAGACAACTCAAGGAGCTGGTAGACACTGGTCTGATGCGTCTAAGCAAAGCACCCTATGGAGCACCGGTGCTATTCCATAAGAAAAAGGATGGGAGCATGCGGATGTGCGTGGACTACCGTGCACTAAATAAGGTGATGGTGAAGAACAAGTACCCCATCCCCAATGTTGAAGACATGTTTGATCGCTTGGCCCAAGCCAAGTACTTCTCAAAGATGGATCTCAGATCAGGATACTACCAGGTCCGCATCAAGGAGGGAGACGAGCCAAAGACGGTGTGTGTTACGCGTTATGGGTCTTTCGAGTTCCTTGTAATGCCATTCGGGTTGACTAATGCCCCGGCAACATTCTGTATGCTTATGAATGATGTCTTCCGCGAGTATATCGACTCGTTTGTTGTAGTGTACTTGGATGACATAGTAGTGTACAACAGGACCTTGGAGGAGCATGTCAAGCATCTGCGGATGGTGCTTGAGAAGCTGAGGCAGAACCGACTATACTTGAAGCCGAAGAAGTGCACCTTTGGTCAGGAGACCATCTCCTTCCTCAGGCATATCATGGGCGGAGGCACGATACGCATGGAGCCAAGGAAGACATAGGCGATTGAAGAGTGGGCAATCCCCACGAAGGCGACAGAGCTATGATCCTTCCTCGTATTGGTAAACTACTATAGGAAGTTCATCAAGGGATACTTCAAGAAGGCGGCGCCCCTGACGGACCTGCTTCGGAAGGATCAGCCTTGGAGATGGACGCGTGAATGCCAGGAGGCATTCCAGAAGCTGAAGAGGGCAGTGGTGGAAGAACCGATTCTGCGACTTCCAGACTTTGAGAATCCGTTCGAAGTCCACACCGACGCGTCCGACTATGCACTTGGAGGTGTACTACTACAAGATTGACATCTCGTGGCTTACGAGAGCCGCAAATTGAATCCAATGGAGAGGAGGTACTCAGTGTATGAGTAGGAGATGACTGCAGTGGTCCATTGTTTGAGGACATGGCACCACTATCTTCTCGGATCAAAGTTTGTGGTACAGACGGACAACGTGGCAACGAGTTGCTTTGCCACACAGAAGAAGCTGACTCCCAAGCAGGCGCGTTGGAAAGACATTTTTGCCAAATTCGACTTCGAGCTTCGCTACAGTCCTGGACAGACCAACTAGGTCGCAGACGCTCTCTCGAGGAAGAGTGAACCAGAAGAGCCAAAGGTTGCGGTGATTGCATCGATCACGCACGTGTCTGGAGACATAATGGAGCGCATTCGAGAGCACATAGGAGGATCCGGTCACTTCACGCTTGGTGCAACGCATGAATAATGGTGAAGTCCGGAGATTCTGGATAGAGGAAGGCGTCCTCTATGCGAAGGGCAGGAGGCCCTATGTCCCCTCGAGCGGCGGCTTGAGGAAAATGTTGCTGAAGGAAGCACATGACACATAGTGGGCAGGTCATCCAGGAGTGGAGCGAACACTGGCACTCCTCTCCTCAAGCTACTTCTGGCCGAAGATGGAGGAGGACGTGGAAGTATATGTGCGTACTTGTCTTGTGTGCCAACAAGACAAGACTGAGAGGAAGAAGATGATAGGACTGCTGGAGCCCCTGCCTATCCCTTCACGTCCGTGGGAGAGCGTCTCCATGGACTTCATCACTTGGTTCCCAAAGGTGGACGGGAATAACGTGGTGATGGTGGTAGTTGATCGCTTCTCCAAATATGCGATCTTCGTACCAGCATCCCAGGAGTGCACAACGGAGACCACAATGAAGTTGTTCTTGCAGAACGTGGTGAAGCACTGGAGGATACCATTGGACATCGTGAGCGACCGCGATGCCCGGTTCACAGGTCGGTTCTAGACGACCTTATTTGATATGCTGGGATCCTATCTGAAATTCTCTACTAGCAATCACCCGCAGACGGATGGTCAGACGGAGCAGATCAATGCCTTGCTGGAAGAGTACCTGAGGCATTACGTGACGACCAATCAACACAATTGGGTTAGTTTACTGGATACTGCCCAGTTCGGTTACAACTTACAGCAGACCTCCACAACAGGCTAGAGTCTATTTGAGATAGTGATGGGTAGGCAACCCGTGACATCGCACGAGGTAGCTAAGCAGAATAGCCAAGGACAGTGTCCTGCTGCATATCGCTTTGCATTGGAGAGGCAGGATCGGTGGGAGGAAGCGAAGAATGCGTTGGCTCATGCCCAACGCAGGATGAAGAAGGCGGCTGACAAGAGCCTTATGGCCGGTCGAGTTCCAGGTTGGGGAGACGGTGCTGTTGAAGCTTACTCCCCAGATTTGGAAGAAAATCTTGAGGAAGACGGCATATAAAGGGTTAATTCCTCGGTACGATGGACCCTTTGAGATAGTACGACGCGTGGGACCGCTCGCCTATCAACTACGTCTTCCAGAGAGACTGAAGCTGCATCCCGTGTTCCATGTCAGCTTCCTGAAGGAGTACCATGAGGACAGAGAAGATAACACCAGGTGGGCATCGAAACATGCCCCTCCTAACGTCCGGGTTCAACACACGAGGGTTGTTGAGAAGATTCTTGACATGCACGTGGAGGGCTAGAGCAAGAAGAACCAAAGGATCTTCTTCCTTGTCAAATGGAAGGGACTCCCAAAGGAGGAGGCAAGCTGGGAACGTTATACAACCCTGTGGCAGTTCGAGGACCTCATCGAGGTTTTCTTGAAGACGCAGGATCTCTCGCGGATGCCTGATGGATCAGGTGGGGGAGGCATGTAACACCCCCAACTCTCGTGGTACGGGAATAGCATGCAGTATCGGTATTGCACGCCCGTATGGTTCGGTGGCCAAACTATGACGTTCTGGAGGACTTCACCTTAGCTCGCGGATGGCTAAGGATGGGGTTTACCGCACGAAGGTCGAAGACCGCGGGTTCCCCTTGGCACAGTACAAGTGTTAGGCGGCACTTGATGGAGCTCGAGCTGTAACATCCTACGTAGGAGCGTGGGGCCCACTAATGGCATGGCATGATGACATGGCATGCTGAGAGGCAAACGACATAGCATGCTGACGGAGCGGGTGTCATGGCGTCAGTTGCAAAAGCCGAAGGGATGCAAGATGAAGATCCACGTGCACAAAGAGTCACCTCGGAAGATTAAGGGTCTCCATAGAAGACGAAGAGTCATGACTATTCATTATACATGTAATAACGGTGTCCCTTCACATACCTTGTCGTGTCTATATAAGGAGGGGTAAACCTCATTTGTAGATATCACACTCAGAGTGAGTCTCTTGCAATACAAAAGGATTTTGTGCCAATAGCTCTTGTGTCCTTGTGCTTGAGTGCTTGTGTTCAAGTAACTCTAGCGGCGTGGTTATTCGGTGTACTGGTGTACATCATACACGCAAGGGGAAGGCTGGTTAGCTTGCGGGAAGCTAACGCCACACATGTTAGTCTCAAAAATTAGAGTTTGAGATTTACCCCTGTGACAACTGGTATCAGAGAGAGAAATGGCGCCCAACATTGGAGATTGTCTTGTTTCCTTGGAGGGAATCGTGATAGAGATCCAGTCTCAGCTGGGTACTCATGCCCAACGCTTGGCTCGTCTGGAGGATGATGCAGGCATGGTGTCGGATGTCGTTTGTGATAGCCAGCGCTCGGTCGACATAATGAAGGCACTCGGGGAGAAGCTAGAGGAGCTTGAGTCCCTGGTGCAAGATCTGCATGGGGAACTCTCCATCGTCAAGAGGGCGATCGCGAACGGGGGCGGATCCAGCGAGTCTCGAAGGCCAAAGGTCCCAGAGCCCAAGTCCTTTTCGGGTATGCGGAGTGGCAAAGACTTGGATAATTTCTTGTGGGACATAGAGGTGTACTACAAAGCTGTCAAGACTCCTGAGGCAGAGAAGGTATCCTTGGCGGCGATGTACCTGTCCGACCATGCAAAGCTATGGTGGAGGAGCCGTGCATCCAAAGGACGACTAGACATCTCGTCTTGGGATGAGTTGGTGAAGGAACTGAAGGAGTAGTTCCTACCCACCAACACTACTTTGGTAGCGAGGGAGGCGCTCCGAAGGCTAAAACAGATGGGAACCGTACGTGAGTACGTGAAGCAGTTCTCATCACTGTTGTTGGATATCAAGGGTATGTCTGAAGAAGACAAACTTTTCAATTTCATGGTGGGTCTCCAAAACGGGGCTCAGGCAGAGCTCAGGAGGCAAGGAGTGATGGACCTCCAGACGGCCATCGCTGTTGCAGATGCGTTGGTTGACTACAAAGTCCAACCTACTGTGGAAAAGAAGGACCTTGAGAAGACCAAGGGCAAACCCAAGAGCAAGGGGTGCTTCATCTGCGACGGACCGCATAGGGCACGGGAGTGCCCAAAGAAGGAGAAGCTGAACTCTCTTCGTAGAAACGAGGAGGAGGAAGAAGAAGGTGAGATACGCTTTGGAGCAATCGGTGCTATGTGCAAAGTACGTCTCACAACACTTAGAGCAAGAGCTTCGAATTCGGTGGAGGGAGGGAACTCCACAACAATGAGCTTTGGAGGCGCCAAGGCTTGATCAAGGATGCACAGGAGTGCACAGGTGCATGAGGAGCACCAATGTCTGTGCAGGAGGCACACAACCAAAGCCACGGATAGGAGAACATCCGTGCATGAGAAGGCAAAGCAGAGCTCCGGAGGGCAATGCGACATCGACAAGCAGCTACACGTCCATGGGGGTGGAGTGGTGACAATCCACACCACCAATGATCTTGCAGGAGGTAAGATACCAAAGGGATTTGGAGGCACCAAGGCTCAATCGAGGATGCACAGGAGTGTACAGGTGCATACTGGGCACCAACATATGTGCAGGAGGCACACAAGCAAAGCCACGGAAAGGAGAACATCCGTGCATGGGAAGACAAGTAAAAGTTCTGGAGGGCGATGCAACATGGGAAAGAAGTTACATGCCCATGGGGGTGGAGTGGTGACGAACCACACCACCAATGATCATGCAGGAGGCAAGATATCGAAGATGCTCGAAGCACAGGAGGTGCTCATTTCCCAAGATGAGGGGACACTCACAGGGAACGATGGGGATCGTCAAGGAGCAAGTGTGGAGGTGAGTACTCCACATGTGAAGCTGGAGCTTCCACAAACCAGCGATGGAGCTGCTATATCCAGGAGGGATACATCGAGAACAAGAGCTGATGATGAAGCTCTATTTCTCACGACGAAGACCAAGTCATGGAGGGACGCAATTCATGGGAAGAACAAGTGTGGGAAGGGAGGCGGTGCACACTTGCACCACCCTTCCAAGTGAGCAGCATCAGGAGGTGCGTAGCGGATGGAGGATCGTGACGGGATGCCAGCTGAAGAAGAGATGCTTGGTTGAGGACAACCGATTCTTCAGGTGGGGGAGGCTTGTCACACCCCCAAATTCCGTGATCGAGAATGATCGTGCAAACCCGGTAGCGGATGCTCGAGAATGATCGATAGAGCAAGGACTTCAGGATGAATCCGAAAATACGTGGTTATATGGAGGTTATCCACGGGAGTCTGGAGGCTCCACCGTAAAGTTACTAAGGAGAAGCGTCACACAGGACACTGGCTTGGTAGCAGAGTGTCGTGAAGCTTGTAGCAGTACGAGAAGCGAGTACAGACAACAGTGCAAGACATGATAAGGGATGCATGCAACGGGTACATACGCGAGCATAGAAGGGTGGTACGTAGTGAAGTAGTACGCATCTAGGAGCAATGTGGTACAATCACAGAGGTGTATACACGAAGGTGCACGGTATCAGTATTGATGCGTGACGGTCCAAGGAGGCATGGAGCATTGCAGGTGCTGAGTACGAGCATCATCGAGCATGCTCGGTAGTACACGTACGAGAGTGGTCTGGAGGCCACAATAGCGAAGTTCTGGACGACTTCACCTTAGCTTGAGGAAGGTTAAGGATGGGGTTTACCGCACGAAGGTCGAAGACCGCGGGTTCCCCTAGGTACGGTACAAGTGTTCGGCGGCACTTGATGAGCTTGAGCTGCAACATCCTACGTAGGAGCACGGGGCCCACTGATGACGTAGCATGATGACATGGCGTGCTGATGGGGTAGACGACATGGCATGTTGACGAAGCAGGTGATGTGGCGTCGGTTGCAAAAAACGAAGGGATGCGAGATGAAGAGGCATGTGTACGAAGAGCCACAACCATTCATTGTACATGTAATAATGGTGTCCCTTCGTATACCCCTTGCTTGCCTATAAAATGAGGGGTAGATCTCATTTGTAGATAATCACACTCAGAGTGAGTCTCTTGCAATACAAAAGGGTTTTGTGCCAATATCTCTTGTGTCCTTGTGCTTGAGTGCTTGTGTTCGAGTAACTCTAGCGGTGTGGTTATTCGGTGTGCTGGTGTACATCATACACGCAAGGGGAAGGCTGGTTAGCTTGCGGGAAGCTAAAGCCGCACATATTAGTCTTAAAAATTAGAGTTTGAGATTTACCCCTGTGACAACTTCAAGGGAGTGTGCGGAATCCTCCAACAAGGCCGAGCAACCCAAGGGGAAGGGCTGCTTTATCTGTGACAGGCCACATTGGGCGCGGGAGTGTCCGAAACAAGAGAAGCTGAACTCTATGACCATGGAGAAGAACTCAGACGAAGAGGCGCGCATGACGAACCTCAAGTTGCTACGTAACGTTCGCTTGTGTCCGCTGAATTTGGGAAAAGAGGCGAAAGTGGAGGTGGAGCGCGAGGATCCAGAGTTGGTGTACATCGATGTCGTGGTACACAAGAAGACCCTTTCGGCCATGATCGATACTGGAGCGACGCACAACTTCATCTCCAGCAAAGAGTTCAGGAGCATGGGAGTTCCCTTGGAGAAGAGCCAGTGCCGTGTGAAGCTTGCCAACTCCGAGTCACTGCAGATCGAAGGTATGGCAAATTGCACTGTCCAGTTGGGTGAATGGTAGGGAAAGGTACGCTTCCTCGTGGTACCTCTTGATGACTTCCAAGTCATCTTGGGAGTCGAGTTCTTGAAGAAGGCGAAGGCGTCTGTAACACCTTACCTGGGAGGTGTCTTCTTCGCGGTTGTAGATAGTACATGCTTCATCAGGGTTATCAAGAAGAAAGGACAGACTGGAGCCATGTCTGTAATGCAAGTCTGCAATGGGCTGAAGAAAGGGGAGACGACTTATCTTGCTATGGTACGCGTCGAAGAAGATGGCAAGGAGATACAGCCTTGCCCCAAGGTAGTAAAGAAGATGTTGGGCGAGTTCAAGGACGTGATGCTGAAGGAGCTGCCCAAGGAGCTTCCACCGAAGCGATATGTGGATCACGCTATCGAGCTACTGTTAGGTACGGTGCCCCCTGCACTTGCACCCTACAAAATGCCCCCTGCACATCTGGAGGAGTTGCGGAGACAACTCAAGGAGCTGATCGACGCTGGTCTAATGCGTCCAAGCAAAGCACCCTATGGATCACTGGTGTTATTCCAGAAGAAAAAGGATGGGAGCATGCGGATGTGCGTGGACTACCGCGCACTGAATAAGGTGACGGTGAAGAACAAGTACCCAGTCCTCAACGTTGAAGACCTGTTTGATCGCTTGGGCCAAGCCAAGTACTTCTCAAAGATGGATCTCAGGTCAGGATACTACCAGGTCCGCATCAAGGGGGGAGACGAGCCAAAGACATCGTGTGTTACGCGTTATGGGTCTTTCGAGTTCCTTGTAATACCGTTTGGGTTGACTAATGCCCCAGCAACGTTCTGTACGCTTATGAATGATGTCTTCCGCGAGTATGTCGACTCATTTGTTGTAGTGTACTTGGATGACATAGTAGTGTACAGCAGGACCTTGGAGGAGCATGTCAAGTATCTGCGGATGGTGTTTGAGAAGCTGAGGCAGAACCAGTTATACTTGAAGCCGGAGAAGTGCGCCTTTGGTCAGGAGATCATCTCTTTTTTGGCATATCGTGGGCGGAGGCATGATACGTATGGAGCCAAGAAAGACACATGTGATTGAAGAGTAGGCCACGAAAGCGATAGAGCAACGATCCTTCCTCGGATTGGCGAACTACTATAGGAAGTTCATCAAGAGATACTCCAAGAAGGCGGCGCCCCTGACGGACCTGCTTCAGAAGGATCAGCCTTGGAGATGGACGCGTGAATGCCAGGAGGCATTCCAGAAGCTGAAAAGGGTGGTGATGGAAGAACCTATTCTACGACTTCCAGACTTCAAGAAGCCGTTTGAAGTCCACACCGACGCGTCTGATTATGCACTTGGTGGTGTACTGGAGCAAGATGGGCACCTTGTGGCTTACGAAAGCCGCAAATTGAATCTAGTAGAGAGGAGGTACTCCGTGCACGAGAAGGAGATGACAACAGTGGTCCACTATCTGAGGACATGGCACCACTATCTTCTCAGCTCAAAGTTCGTGGTGCAGACGGACAACGTGGCAACGAGTTGCTTTGCCACACAGAAGAAGCTGACTCCCAAGCCGGCGCGATGGCAATACTTTCTTGCCGAATTCAACTTCGAGCTTCGCTACAGTCCTGGACGGACCAACCAGGCAGCAGACGCTCTCTCGAGGAAGAGTGAACCAGAAGAGCCGAAGGTTGCGGTGATTGCATCAATCACCCGCATGTCTGGAGACATGCAGGAGCGCATACAGGAGCAGACACAGGAGGATCCTGTCACTTCACGCTTGGTGCAACGTGTGAACGATGGCGAAGTCCGGAGATTCTGGATAGAGGAAGGTGTCTTCTATGCGAAGGGCAAGAGGCCCTATGTCCCCTCGAGCAACGGCCTGAGGAAAATGCTGCTGAAGGAAGCACATGACGCACAGTGGATTGGTCATCCTAGAGTGGAGCGAACACTGGCACTCCTCTCCTCAAGCTACTTCTGGCCGAAGATGGAAGAGGACGTGGATGTCTATGTGCATACTTGTCTTGTGTGCCAACAAGACAAGACTGAGAGGAAGAAGACGACAGGATTGCTGGAGCCCCTGCCTATCCCTTCACGTTCGTGGGAGAGCGTCTCCATGGACTTCATCACTGGGTTCCCAAAGGTGGATGGGAATAATGCGGTGATGGTGGTAGTTGATCGCTTCTCCAAATACGTGATCTTCGTACCAACACCCCAGGAGTGCACAACGGAGACCACAGCGAAGTTGTTTTTGCAGAATGTGGTGAAGCACTGGGGGATACCATTGGACATCGTGAGCAACCGTGATGCCCGGTTCACAGATCGGTTCTGGACGACCTTATTTGAGATGCTAGGATCCGATCTCAAATTCTCTACCAACAATCACCCGCAGACGGATGGTCAAACGGAGCGGATAAATACCTTGCTGGAAGAGTACCTGAGGCATTATGTGACGGCCAATCAGCACAATTGGGTTAGTCTACTAAACACTGCCCAATTCTGTTACAACCTACAGCAGACCTCCACCATAGGCCAGAGTCCATTCGAGATTGTGATGGGTAGGCAACCCGTGACACCGCACGAGGTGGCTAAGCAGAATAGCCAAGGACGGTGTCCTGCTGCACATCGCTTTGCATTAGAGAGGCAGGATCGGTGGGAGGAAGCGAAGGACGCGTTGGCTCATGCCCAACGCAGGATGAAGAAGGCGGCTGACAAGAGCCGTAGGCCGGTCGAGTTCCAGGTTGGGGAGAAGGTGCTGCTAAAGCTTACTCCCCAGATTTGGAAGAAAATCCTGAGGAAGACAACGCACAAAGGGTTGATTCCTCGTTACGATGGACCCTTTGAGATAGTTCGATGCGTAAAACCGCTCTTCTATCAACTACGACTTCCAGAGAGACTGAAGCTGCATCCCGTGTTCCATGTCAGCTTCCTGAAGGAGTACCATGAGGACAGAGAAGATAACACCATGAGGGCATCGAAACGTGCCCCTCCTAACGTCTGGGTTCAGCACACGAGGGTTGCTGAGAAGATTTTTGACAGGTGCGTGGAGGGCCAGAGCAAGAAGAACCGGAGGATCTTCTTCCTTGTCAAACGGAAGGGACTCCCAGAGGAGGAGGCTAGCTGGGAACAAGATACAACCCTGTGGAAGTTCGAGGACCACATCGAGGACTTCTTGAAGACGTAGTATCAGTCGCAGACGCCTGATGGATCAGGTAGGGGGGGCATGTAACACCCCCAACTCCCGTTGTACGGTAATACCGTGCGATAGTGGTATAGCACGACCGTGTGGTTCGGTGGCCATACTATGAAGTTCTGGAGGACTTCACCTAAGCATACGGACAGCTAAAGATGGGGTTTACCGCATGACTGCGGGTTCCCCTTGGCACAACACAAGTGTTCAACAGCACTTGATGAGCTTGATCTGCAACATCCTACGTAGGAGCGTGGTGCCCATTGATGATGTGGCATGATGACATGGCATGCTGATGAGGCAGACGACATGGTATACTAACGGAGCGGGTGACATGGCGTCGGTTGCAAATGCCGAAGGGATGCAAGGTGAATAGCCACGTGCACGAAGATTCACCTCGGAAGATGAAGGGTCTCCGTAGAAGATGAAGAGTCATAGCTATTCATTGTACATGTAATAATGTTGTCCCTTCGCATACCCCCGGCTTGTCTATATAAGGAGGGATAGATCTCATTTGTAGATATCACACTCAGAGTGAGACTTTTGCAATACAAAAGGGTTTTGTGCCAATAGCTCTTGTGTCCTTGTGCTTGTGTGCTTGTGTACGAGCATTCTAGCAGCGTGGCTGATTGGTATGCTGGTGTACATCTTACACAACAAGGGAAGGCTGGTTAGCTTGCGGGAAGCTAACGCCGCACATGTTAGTCTCAAAAATTAAAGTTTGAGATTTAGGATTTAGGATTTAGGGTTTAGGGTTTAGGGTTTAGGGTTTAGAGATAATAGGAAGAATCAAATTCCGTGCGCGGTCGTCTCGCTTTGGAAGCTTGACTGAATTTGTAAGGTTTGATATATACTTTTGGAAAGTATATGATCAACACCTAGGTATGATATATGCTTTTGGAAAGTACATGATCGATACCAACTCCCAATGATCGAATGAGAAACTTAATGATAAATCCTTGAAGTAGACAGTGTAAAATTGATATTATACTTCGGGATTATTCTGGGTCTTCCAGTATGCAGGATGTATAGGTATTAGGAATACCTGAGGGTGATGTGATCATAAACAATTGTATAACCATGACGCTTCCATTCCTAGGGAGTGATGAAACAGGTCTGGATTTTATTGACTCCTCTTAGTAGAGAAGTAATCTGATCTTGGTCCAAATGTTGGACATTGATCTGAATGTGATTCAGAAGCAATGAGAAGATTAGATTTACGGTCTTGATTTAATCAAGCATCTATGAGAGGCCCGAGATCTGGATTTAAGTTGTGATCTTAATATCCAAGTCACTATATGTGGAACAATACAATCGCCCTGTCCTTATCTCCAAGTATGTGTAGAGAAAGCGCATTATCCTTGAAATAGTTCATGATAATTTTATTGTTGATATATGTATCCGAGGAATGAGAAATTGGATAATTAAATGTAATTTAATTATCATGAGTAATATGAATTTGATTCATATTATAAGGAGAGTTATCTTAGATAATTAAATGTGATTTGATTATCAAAGATGTGAATAATGTGAATGTGATTCATATGCACATGAGAATAGAAATCCAAGATGATTAAATGTGATTTAATTATCATGGATATGAATAATGTGGATAGCAATATCCATGTTTATCACATATATTATAAATGTGATTTGTGATATATAAGAGAGAGCTATTTGTAATTTACATTTGTTAATTAAATGTTAATGTGAACTGGATTCACATTGAACATTAAATTGAAAAATGTAATTCACATTTTATTTTGGGTTGTGAATGTGATTCACAAATTTTCACTGGAAAGATTGCAATATTCACAAAATAATTATGAATTACTTTTGTAGAATAATCTACAACAATTGTTGTTGTAAAATTGGAGATACATGGAATAATGTAATCTAAGGAGATCACTGGAAGGAAGGGACGGCCACCAATTCCTATTAGGAAAGGGTGACCGTCCACTCCATATATATGGAAGGAGGCACTCTCCTTTCCATTATCTCCATATGTTGTTGATTTAATTTTGGGATTGATTTATATTGATTTATCAATATATATTTAATCTAAATTAAATTAATTGTTGTTGGTTTTTACCAACAAAATCTTAGCCATTAAAAGAAACACAAATCAATGAGAGCCATTGGATTTGTGTTGCTCATAGATTGAGATCCATGGATCCCAAATATTATAAATAGAAGGGCACCCCTTACTCTTCAAAAGCTAATGAGAATATAAGTCTCTCTCTCTCTCTTTCTCTCTACACAACATCCCTCTCCTTCTCTCATGTGGTCATCCACCATGGATGCCCTAGAGAGAGTCTCCATCGTCGCAGCGTCGTCGTTATGCTGCCGGTTCGATTGCTCGTGGATCTCCATCTCCTTCGGTGTGCCTCGCTCATGAAGAAGACATTAGATCTCGTGTGTCGAGATCAGGAGATTCATCGCTTGGATTATCAAAATGGATTGCGAGGATCACATGTTTCATCAATACGCTCGCAAGCATCTCCTCTGTTGGATCAGACTTGAGACAGGAGGTCTCTTCGTTTAGAGACTCGATCACAACCACACTTCAAGAGGTGATCCTATTACTTGTTTGTTGTTTAGACGAAAGGATCTGAGAAGTGTTCTTGGATCATGTGGCTTTGTCACATGAAAATTTTTAATTTCTGCTGCCTCGAGCAACTAGTGCGACTAGTCACTCCCGATTGCATACGATGCGATCGTCACTCTTCCGTGATGCTCTTAAGGATATTACCAAATTTCATTAAGGTGATGATGCAGGTATCGTTGGATTGTTTGAGATCCAACGGTGTGGGATTGTGGGCAGAGGCGTGTGAGGGGCCTCACGTGCGAGGAACGTGCGGGTCTTGGGTTTACGCTGGATTTGATTTTGACCGTTGGATTGATATCGATTCAACAACCTTGGATGAAGACGCTAGAGGACAAAGATCTAATGACTGGGTCAACATGCTTGCGCTGACTGTGCATGTATAGCTAATAGGAAACGATCACATAGCCTAGTCTGTTAACCATGTAGTTGACCAGAGAGGAAAAATGAGAAAAAACATAGAAGGAGAGGTTAAATCAAAAAGTGGTCAACATGAAAGTTGTTGATCTCGATGAGATCTACAACTTCCATGAAATTTAAAAAGCAAAAGTAACCATATGTATAAAATACAAATTGTATATATGTATTAGTTGCTAATTAACCCCTATATTTTAAGGTTTTGTGATTTTTTGTATTTTCTTTGGATTTAAAGTTGATGATTAATTTATAAACATCATATACATATTTAACCTAATTCTTAGGGATTTCTATAGATTAACAAAAAGGTGAAATGAAATCAACAAAAATGATGTATGTACAAACTATACAGTGTCAGATTTTTGTGTTTTCTTCTTATTTTCTATTTTTTGTGTTTCGATTCCTTATCCTAAGTTGGTTAATTAATAAAATAATATAGTAGAGAAATAATTAGTTCAAAACAATTATTCATACATAAATAATAGGTCAATTTAAGGTCAAAAACATAGTTATTTATTACATATTTTAACCCTTATTTTAGCATAGTTAGTGAATGTTTATTAACATAATTAAGGGGTTTATTTAGTGATTTGTTGAGAGGATTATGCTAAAATTTCCATATAAAGTAAATGAATATTGGATTCATCAGAGTTCTGCATGTAAGTTGTAGATCTCATGGAGATCTACAAATTTCATGTTTTTCGCTTTTTTAATTTGTCCTTTTTCTATTCCTTTTTTTATTTGATTTAATTCATTTATTTGATTTTTGATTGGCTCACGTGGCTCACTCTCAGCGAGCCACGCATTCGGCTCTTCTTCTCTCCATCGAATTTTTTCCACCATTGGATCCTTATCCTTCGACTTGGATCTTCTCGTTCATGCCCAAATCAGAGCCGTCTGATCTTCATTAGATGGCAGATGTTCATCTCCTACCTCGTGCCCCTTCACCCCAATCCTATATCGACCTCATAACCTTCCAATTTCTCGATGTTTTCCTAACTTCATCCGACAACCTACTCCTTCGGTTCCACCCTCATTATCTTCGCCTAACATTTCTCTTTTACGTCCATTACTAACCTCCATTAACCCAAACTCCCTCTCCAAGTGGAGGAGGTTGAAACCATTGCATGGGTCTAACTTTCAGCAACCATCTTCATATGCAAGTACCATTGATTTGTTGTACGCAACTACCATCTACCCTTGTGAGACCACTTCCTGAGCATCCCCTTCCTTTAGGAGACAGCAAGAGGTAGAGAGAGAGAGAATTGCCATGACGGTTTTGTTGGTCTGACAAGATCCATAAGATTCATCTCATGCTGCAACATTTTAATCTGTTGCTTGAGCTTAGTTCTTCAGCCAAGAACTTGAAGCAAAGACCCACGAAGCCTTGAATCTTTGTAACAGTGCTTGATTCATCTTCAATCATATCTTCCTCTTCATTTCCACTCTAGGTAAGACATTCCACTTTTATTTTATTCTATTTTCTCCATTTTACTCCAGTTGTGTTTGTTCATAAATCCATGATCTGATCCACTTACACCTGGGATGACAACACACACTGGGGTACACGTAGATGAGGGTGAACCTACTAATAAGGTGATTCAATCGTCTCATCTATTCCTCAACTCACCTATTTGAAGAAGACATGATATATTTAGGAGAATAAATCATGACATAATATACCCAATACTTTTGATTCTTTCATTGAAATATAGGAATAATAACAGTGATGTTCTAGCAGAATAAGGTAAGGAAGTCATGGAAGAGGTGGGAGGTAAAGGGCTCGCATTGTGACCTTCATCTTTCTTCGACTTGCCTCCTTTCTCCCCTCCACTTATCTCTGATCGTGACCACCTTGATCATTCTCCACACTAGCACTGCTTGGAGAACCCATTAGGGCTTATGTTCCACCACTTCCGTTGAGATCTCATTTCATCTCAGCGGATTTGTTTTTGCTTTGGTTCGGGTTGCTAACATCTGCTGGGACCTCCTTCCATCATTGATAAGAGAGATCAACGGAGCTCCGAGATCAGTTTTCTTCATCAGAGGAGAATAATCAATAGACTTCTACATAGTATCTTTTCTTTCCTTGAGACCTTCTTCGACTTCTCCAAGTATCCAGCAAGGTCATCGAACCTTTAGATTTGTCAGAAGGTTAAAGAGGAGGAAACCTGTCTTCATTGGAGCTCTGCCCGAGCCTTGCCACACGTGGAGGAGCATTCAAGGGAGAGAGTAGCAACAACCATTAGATAAACCACTTTGGTTGAGACCCAACGACCTAGATATTGCCATGATGATCCTCCCGAGGCAGTTTTTTAGGTTGTAGGTCTGGAGCACTTGAACCACGTCTATAGCACTTTGCGCCTACACATGACCCGAGCCTCCTCTACGTTCTGAGCCTAGAAGTCACGTGTGCAGAGCACATGGGGAGGTATTTTGTAGGCACATCCCCCGAGTTCTTGTATTTGCAGATAAGTCACACTTTTTGTAAAATTTACATATATGCCCATGCAGCTTTGTTTATTGCATTTCAGTCCTTTTTTAGACCTATTTGTAAGAGTTTTATATATTTTAATTACTTTTTATTGCAATTGTGTCAATGTATTGCTTGGTTAATGACTTGTGAACCATGTATCCAACATTAATGAAATTGGTATCGATTGAAAGATAATTTTACGCTCTTCCTGATTGTGTAATTGATTAAATGATTTGATCTTCTACTCATGCATAAAATTTTAGATTGTAAAACTTGTCTATTCAACCTTGAAATTAAACTAAAACTGGATTATTTTGTGGTTGATTGACACATTGATACCATGATTCTCATAAAGTCTTAATTAGTTTCACAAGTTATTTTAATTAAACAATTAGGAGCATTATTGTGAGTTTGTGCTTCTTATTGTATTGCATGTGCATCATGATTTTTCCACTTAATATAAGTGCATAAAATGTTTTGGAAATCCATGCATTTTGCTTGTTGCATTTTTTTACCTAATTGACTACCTAATTGCTTATATAGATATCTAAGACCTAGATTAAATTAATTAATAACTTATGTTCCTATGTTTGACCCTGGACTTGTCCTGGATAAATTAAAATTTAGTCCTCTTCAGAGACATTTGACTTAGTTTTGGTTGATTGCTAATTGGACATTACAATAGTAATTAATAACATTGTCGATATGCACTTAATTAGACGGCGTCGTTGTCGGGGACACAACACATTGTTTGATTTATTTTAGGTTTAGATATTTATTTTTAGTGATTTGTAGTGTATTTTTGGTTAAGTGTTTGTGTTGTTTTACTTTTTGTTTTGTTCTATATTTCTATGTGTTGTTTAGCAATTTAATTAGCTTAATATCTCCTGATAATTTTCTACAAATCTCATTGTTTTGTTGTAGGGCCCACAGAGTCGACGGACATCAGAGGAAAGCAGAGGCTAGGAGCTTGGAGCTACGAGCTGAAGAGACCACTTATCAGTCTTTTTAGGATGAATTTCAAGCTTAATAAGTAGTGACTTTTGTGTTATAACTTTCTTTATTATTATTTGTAATAATTAGGTAATTTACCTATTTATAGTGGTTTTCGATTGAGATTTACATCTGTAAAAAAGGTCTTTATTATTCTTTTATTGTGTGGTCGTGTCAAAAGTGGTTCTCGACTTGAGTGGTAAAAATAGAATAAGGGACATCGCTTCAAATAGACAAAATTAAGGTCGAATTGCCTTTGTAACATAGGACACAATTTTTGATCTCATGATATTCACTTCTATCCTAAGAGATTCATCGAGACACAATGTATGCTACATTTATTTAGTCAAACTTAATTAATAATCTTCACTGCTAATAGAACTCCTGCTTAGGTGCGACTTTTTCTCGACTTGCATCATTTAGATTAGATTTTATAAATTTAGTCTAGCATCCACAGGAATAGTGTAGAGAAGTATTGTAAGTATATCTAAATGACTGCATGCATCATTGATTTTCGCATGCATTCCATTTTCCATCTTCTTCCTCGATTTGTACAAACTTAAGGAAAAGGAAAAATGAACTAAACATTAGGCATGTTTTTCATAAGGTCACTTTAATCAAGCAATAACCTGACTCCTAAAATTGGGATTGAATTATGCAAGTTCATCTTAATTAACTTGGAATAAAAGCAACCTTGTATTATGGGAAGTAACACCCTATTGGACACAAGTACCTACAACCAGACAGAGTGGGTGAGGACGGATCCCTAGGGTTAGAGCTCAAATCCCTGGACTTCCACCTTAAGGCTCCAGATCTAACTCTTGCAGATTTTGGGAGCTGCAAGTGGTTGTTGATCAATCTACAATTCTCATTCTTTATTCTTTTATTTTAGATTTATCTTTTAGCATAATTACCTATAAATATATGTAAATACAATAAAATAACATTGCATATGTCCTTGTTAATATATAATTAACACATATTTTACAAAAAAATAAAAGAATAAAGAGAAAAGAAAAAGAAGGACATATTTAGAATAAATACAAAGTGACCCAAACCCCGAAGAGAATGTCAAGTCTTGACCTGATCGACAAGAAATGAGTAGAGAGAGATAGGGTATAGTGTATATTGTACATAACACTAACAAATAAATATTTATTTTACACTTTCTCAAACTTATACATACCCTTAATAATAAAATAAAAATCAGAAAACACAACATAAAATAAAAATAAATCCACATTTCATTGTACAAAAGCCACGTGTGTGTATACAGTCCCTATTTTTTAATACCTTTATTTAATTTGCAAAAAAATCAAACAAAAATCTTTTTATATTTCTCAAATTTTTTTGTAAATAAATAAAATATAAAATAAGACCTATTATTATAAAATAGTAAAATAAAAATACATGTATATAATACACATGTATCTTATACCTGCACATAATACATTATCGTATTTATACTATATATAAAAATTCCAAAAAATAATTAAAACTAACAAAAAAGAGTTAATAAAATAATAAACATTTTCATTTTATTCACTTTTTATTTTAAAATCATCTACTATTTTATATTTATTATTCTTTCAATTTTTAACCTGGATTTTTCCCATTGGTCCACGTCTGAATGCTGACTCTAGTCAATCGTTTCCCTCAGCCGAGTCGACCCAACTTCTATTTGCCAGAGTTTTTTTCTCTGATTTTTCCCAGTTAGACCCAGCCATCATTCTCTTTGATTTCACCGCTTGAACCTTCTCCTAGGATCTGTGATCTTCGCGGATCCCTAAGAGGAGTCGGATCTACCAAGGGTTTTGCAACAACGCCCGATCTTTCTAGACCCTGAAGTATGCCTATAAGTAGTCTATTTCGCCTCTCAAGCGCAGCAGCTCGTTCCTCACCACCTTCTTGCCCCCTAGCCACCTCTAGTTGAGTGACAGGAGTCTGGAGTGTCCTTTGGAGTGTTGTTTGGCGGTCTGTTGAGTGTAGCTCGTCACGTGCCCGGAGCGCCGTCGTGAGAAGCCTTCTTTGCCTATCGCAGCCTAGTCGAGGTCATAACCCCGTAGTCTGCATCACCTGAAGTACCTGAGTCCTTCAAAAGCTCCAAGTACCTTCCATTTCTCTCACACTTCCCTTTCATTTCCGATTTTGACTTTGGGTTCTGCTTTAGTTCATCATCTTTGACCAGCTGGTCGGAGCCCCATCACTCACATCCTTCTGTTCAGATCGACTCCGTGATTCACCCTCCATCTCCTCGTGCATCCTGACCCCCCTAAATCTTGCTCATCAGAGCAAGATTAGGATCAGCCTCTTCTCTCACAAACTTCGGAGGCCACTTTCAAATCCCCTTCCGCTTCTTTCCTTTTCAGCCTAAATTAATAGTGGCCAAAGCTTGGTCTTCGAGTCTGAAGTCTACCAGTAGGTTTAAACGCACGAGGAGGACCGTTCCAAGCCCCAGCTGCTCAGGAGGAGCAGCTCCAGGTGGAGCTTCACCATCCCGACCATCTGACATCATTCCATCCATCGGAGCCCTCCGTTTGACGCGGAGCACTTCCATGAACGTGCTGGATCCCTCAGCACCTTCATCAGAGCAACGGATCTCCCTCCACTCTCAAGCGAAGTTCGCCTAGGCCGAGTTCTTCCAGATACTTCCTCCATCGCTCGATCTAGAGTCGTCGCCCTAGAATTGATCCCAGTCGTTCTTTAGCATCGCACTCTGATGCTTGGATCAGATCTGTCCCCCTTCATCCGGTCACATGCTCCTGCCTCTGTCCAGAATCGTCAGATCTTCAGATAATGGCTCATCAGAGCCATACGCCAATGCCTGCACTGGAATTGTCAGATCTTTTGTAGAGGCGGATCAGGGTCATATGTCAGAGCACGTGCTCCACACGTACCTGTGGGTAAACTTCACTTTTTCCTCTGTAGTTTATGTCATTTCATTTCTGTCTAATGATTGTAATAAATAGTTAAGAACTTTTACAGTTTGGACCCTTTAGTTTATTTTTTTGTATTTTAGACTAGTTGGGAT
This sequence comes from Ottelia alismoides, assembly GCA_037367405.1. NCBI lineage: Eukaryota > Viridiplantae > Streptophyta > Magnoliopsida > Alismatales > Hydrocharitaceae > Ottelia > Ottelia alismoides. Next base: position 47,249 of record JAZKJV010011306.1, read on the forward strand.
GAGTCCATGTGTGTCCCCACGTGACTTTTTCGGATATTTGCAGTATCTACCCCGAACTTCTCTGTTGTTATGAATTGAATGCTATATTTTGACATTTCTATTTATACCCCTAACTACCTGGATCAGATGTTGCACATGCCCTTTTCTGGACTAATTGCATAAAGGCCCATATACTTTCTAGACTTATTATTTTCTAGGCCCAAGAACTTAATCTATTTACAAAAAGGTCCATGTAAATTGTTTTTGGTTACATGTCTTTTATTTAATGCAATAAGTATTAATCAACCCTAAAAATTATCTAAAAATTACCTATAGCTCTTATTAATATGTATTCTTTGAGGTGATTTTTGGGTGTCAATTTACATGCATTTTATATTATTAAAAAAATAAGAAACTCCTAAAAAGTGTCAGGTTTGTCTTAGAAAAATTATAGAAATTCGAAAAAGCCTTGAAAAATTCCATAAAAATTAGGATTGTTGTCTTTTAGTGACTTTTAGATCCACTATTAAATTTGTTTGAAATACTTTAAAACTCATAACAATTACAAAAAAAACTCTAAAACTTTTAAAATTTATATTAAATTGTAGAAAAATCCAAATAGTGTTTTTAGTCTTTGATTGAAGATAATTAACTCTATTTTATATAAAAATCTTTCCTAAGAGTTTTGTGCATTTTAAATATTTTTAGCTTGCAAATTACTCCTGATTGTGCACTTTTGTTCTTTTTATCACTGTTTGATTTTTAGAAAATTACAAAAACATTTAAAAATTGAATGAAAATTAACAAACATAATATAAAACATAAAAAACCAAAAATATTTTTATTGTATTTTTTTGAGTATTTTTGACATGTTAAAAAATACAAAAAAAGTGTGTGAGTCTCTTTTGTCTTTATTTTGAAAATTAAAATTTTGAAAAATTAAAAACCACTAAAAAAGTCTTTTTATTCCTGAAATCACACTACTTAGCTTCTAATTGTGCTCCTTGTGTTCGACCCTGGTCACTGTACCAGGTAAATAAAATTAGCGAGACCACTTACATTTACTATTTGATTCTTAGTGGTTTGTTTTTCTGGTTGATCGGTTTGATTGATTGTTGACAGCGACGATTGATTTATTTATTCCACCTTAGTCGATCATGAAATAAGCGCCATCAGTTTCCTTCGACCTTAAAAATACATTTTGGTTGGTTGGGCTTGTAAGTTCCTTTTGGGGTGTGATATTGAGTCTGACAGTCCAGAAAGGCCACTCCATCGTTTGAGGGCTTATAATACTTCAACTGGGTGTACTAGGAGACTCATTGTGTGCTTGTAAGGATTTTTCTATCACCAATTAAATCTGATAAGATAAAATAGATCGAACTCTTATGGCCCTCACATGTTGAGTTGGTGAAAATATTCAAAGGATTTGCCTTGTGTTTGATTTGTGTAAGTTGATTCCACACATTCAAGTGTAAAGTAGTACTAGTTCTTTTTGAACCGATCTTGCTCAATTTTCCGTATTCTCTTGAAATCAAAGATAGATAGTTGCTGGGAAATTTGTTTGTATTTTGTGAACTTGTCATTGAACCATCCAAACTAAAGGATATGGAAAGATTCTTAAGTGCATCACGGAAGTGTGATGATCACATCATATGCAATCGAGAATGACTAGTCACTCTAGTTGCTCGGGGCAGCAGAATTTTTAAAAAATTTAGTGCGATGAAACCACATGATCCAAGAACACTTCTCGGATCATTTCATCTAAACCACAAGGGGTATTAGGTTTACCTCTTGAAGCATGGTTGTGATCAAAGTCTCTAAATGAAGAGAGCTCCTGTCTCAAGCCTGGCCCGACGAAGGGGACGCTTGCGATCGCGTTGATGAAATGCGAGCTTCTCGTAATCCAAGATGATTATTCAAGTGGTGAATCTCCTGATGTAGACATACAATATCCAATTTTTTCTTCACGAGCGAGGAGGATAGAAGGAGACGGAGATCCACGAGCGGGCGAAGCAGTGAGACGGTTGTGTGGCGACGACGATGATTCTCTCTAAGGCGCAAAGTCAATGGCCACTTAGAGAGAGAGAGAGAGACGAGCCTGTAGTATGAGAATGAGAGAGTGGTGATTCAATTATTGTGTCTGTTAAGAGAATAGCTAGGGATGGCTCTTCTTTTATAGTATTTTGGGAGTCCATGGATCACAATCCATGTGAAACGCAAAATCAATTGTTGAGATTGATTTGTGTTTCTATTGAATGGCCATGATTTTGTTATAAAAATACAACACCAATTAATTTATATTAAATTAAATATATTAAATAATCAACATAATTTAATTTGAACTAAATCAATTTGAATAGAAGGATTAAGAAGGAGGCCACCCACCTTTCTAAAATAGGGGGGACGCCCACCCTTGAGAATAAGTCAAAGGGTGGTGATCCACAATCCATTAAATGAAAGGTGTTGGCCTTCTAAAATCCTTCATATATATATATAAACTTTTATTGTAAATCAATTCACAAAAATAATTTGAAATTAATTTTGTGAATATTGTAATCATGCCATTAAATAATAGTGAATCATATTCACAACCCAAAATAAAATGTAAATTGTATTTCTAATTAATTTCCTAAGAGAATCCAATTCACATCAACAATTAATTTGAGGATACTATTTACAATAAGCTCTCTTTAATATATTATAAATCATATTTATAATATATAAATAATATGGATAGTGTTATCCATATTATTCATATACTTGATAATAAATCACATTTAATTATCCTGGATCATCATTCTCATGCATCAAAATAATATGAATCAAGGTCCAATTATTCATGATAATTAAATCACATTTAATTATCAATTTCTCAATGCTTGGATACATTAATCATCAATGGAATTATTCTTGAACTCTTTCAAGAATTATGTGCCTTCTTGCAGATACTTGGAGATAAGGACGGGGTGATTGTACGTTCCACATATAGTGACTTGGATATTGAGATTATATCTCAAATCTAGATCAAGGGGACCTCTTAAAGATGTTCGACTAAATCAAAGACGTAAATCTAATCTTCTCATTGCATCTGAATCGTATTCAGATCAATGTTTAACATTTGGACCAAGATCAGAGTACTTCTTTATTGAGAGGTGTCACTAAAATCCAAACATGTTTCATCACTCCCTCGGAATGGAAGCGTCACGATTATACAATCATTTATGATCACTTCACCCTCGGGTATTCCTAATACCCGTACATCCTGCATACTAGAAGACCTAGAATAAACCCAAAGATTTAGATCAATTTAGATTGTCTTATTCAAGGTTTTATCATTAGGCTTCTCATTTGATCATTGGGATTTGGAATCGATCATATACTTTCCAAAAGCATATATCATACCTAGGTATTGATTATATACTTTCCAGAAGCTTATATCAAACCTATAAATTTAGTCAAGCTTCCAAAGCGAGACGATCGTGCACGAAATTTGATCCCCAATATCTCATGAGTGAGATCATGTCTTCCTGTTTAGTAATAAACATGTATGATCCCTTTGAAAGATCATATTACTCATATGCCCTTGTATGCACATCAGCTCGTCGGTATATAGACCTTGATTAGATCATCAACCTATCTGTCTGCCAAATGCACATACTCAAACATATAGCAACACATATGCCTTTGGTCGGAGGATGCATGCCTATATCGTGATAACATATGACATAGGTCTCGGTTATCTCGATATTGTTAGGTCAACCCTTTGACCTAACTTATCAAACACCTCCGAGTCTCTATTCCTATGCAGAGGACATGCATCAAGAGGTTGGTTAGATATCATCCCATGAGAGAAAGGATTGCCATCTCCTACTCATGAAGGAGATCATATATTGATAATCATTTGACAGTGCTTGGTGAGTCCTCAATCTAACTCTTTGTTATTCATCCAAGCACCAGCCTCTATGGTTCAACAATTGAATCAGTAGTTGTATGATCATCAAGATGGCCATGGTACATAACCCTAATTGTATTAAGGGACCTATTATGAAAATTAATTATTCTTCCTTTTAGATCAAGGAATGATATTTGCAATAACATTTATTGCATAATGGCTCATCGTGGGCTCACATGTCTAACAATCTCCCACTAGCCCAAAGAGCCATTTATGAGATAATCTTTAAACTCAAACTCATGTGACAATCATAAGATATTTAAAAAAAATAGTTTGGTAAGCTGACTAGTCACTATGTTCCCAAGAAAATGCGTCAAGTCCTTTTACGGTACTTGCATATCTCCTAGTAATAATGCCCACATCTGATGTGAATGTTGCATCTTATGCAACCAATATTCAATCTTGTTAAATGAATTATAATGTCTTTGACACTATAACTTAATAATCATTATAACCAGTATGTAATTTCTATTGTCTCTATCAGAATACCCTTGTTCCGCTAAATCTCTATCTCTTAAGGTATCTGCAGTTAAGACCTGTTAGATCACTATATATAAATTCTTAAGTTCTTGATGATGAGACTTAGAGATCACTATCTCTAAAGTCTTGTCATCTTCGAAGGTGTTTTTATTACTGCAATCAAGTGTTTTTTCTACATAATAGGATTAGTAATAGTTTACTTCTCCCACTGTATGGTAGGCATCTGACTTTTGTACACATCTATCATACACGGGTCTTTTCATAACTGATGCACAAGGGCAAGCAGCTTCAGCATTCACTTACTCAACTCCTTGAGGTGCTATCGTTCAGAAGGTTAGTACTATATCTTAAGGGAAAGAAGCCTTCCTTGGAGTTTTCCAAAAAATGGAACATGTCCAAGGTTTACCACTAATGTGATGGTCCCAACACTCTCTCCTCTTTGCTTCTGAACATCTTCAAAACTAAGATCTAAGAGGTATCCTTGAGATCATATATAAAGGTATGAAACAACCATATCACAAAACATTTATTATCATCCTTATATCATTCTAAATTGTTAGGACATTATCTACATTTAGCATGATGAACACAATGACACTCCCACTAAATTTCACATGGTTCATCAAGATTTTGTATGAAATCATAACCTTTATAATTTTATTAAATTCGATGTTCCAACTAAAAGAAGCTTACTTTGAGTCCATAGATGGAATTCTCTTATACACATTGCCTTCCTCAACTATGAAGCCATGGGGCTACTTCATATGAATATCCTCGGTGAGGAATTAATAGAAGAATGAAATATTGAATTCCATCTTATATATGTAAAAGTCAAATTGTATAGCTATAGTTAGAAATATTATGATGGGTTCAAGCATTGTCACCGAAAAGCAAGTCTCATCGCAAGCGATGTCTTCTCTTTGTGTGTATCTTATGGATACGAGTCGTGCTTTGAATGTCTCTACCTTCTCATCAGGTTCCATCTTTCTCTTGAAGATCCATTTACGCCTAACGGGTCTTACCCTTATAGGTGGATCCTTGAGGGTCCATATACAACACTTGTATATGAAGTCTACTTTAGACTTTATTGCTTACATCCATCTCTCCATATCATGATCCTTGGACACTTCATCATATGAACTCAGATCATTGTTAGATTTCTCTAACACATGGAATCCATACCTTCTAGGTTGTCTTACCACCCCCAAATGTATTTGAAGAGGTATGTGTGTTTCATCTTTAATTCTTCTTTTAGTTTCCGATTTCAGGAGTCTCATTATCTTCTCAAGATTCAATGAATTCCTTTTCTTCTTTTACATCATAATTCTTAAAAAAAGCTATCCTCTTAGAATCATATTCTTTATATTCCTAATGAAGTAGCACTCTCTAGTATTGGATTCTAGATTACTTACATCCATGACATGGTTATGAATCAAGCAACCATGAATCCTCAAGTGTCCAACACTAGGTTAGGTTCCAAACCATAGCTTACGAGGGTTTTCAGGTTTAGATTTGCATGGAATCTTATTAAGGATATATAATGTAGTCTCTACTACTTATATACCTGGAAACCAAGAGATAATTATGCTAAGATTCATCATTGATCAAATCATGTCATACATGATCCAATTGTATCTTCTTACAAGTCTATTGAGTTTAGGTGTATTAGGAGGAGTGAGATGGGAATGATATTCCTTTCTCCATAAGGTATTCCTTGAATTCATTTAATAGGTACCTGCTACCTAGATTAGATAAAATTCATTTTCATATTTTTTCAAACTTTGGTTCTAAACCAAAACTGTGAAATCTTTGAACATTTCAACGGTTTCTATGGTGAAGGGAAGAAATATCGTATCACAAATAATCATCCATTGATATCATAGATCATTAATGTTTATTTTGATATAGGTGATCCATATACATCAATATATATATGAGATCATGAATACCTTGGCACTTTACACCATTTCCAGAGAATGGTGCATTAGACATTTTTACTTTGAATCTATATGAACCTTCAGACATTCTAAAGTTTCATCTCTTACTAGTCTATTGATATTATCAATAGACATATGTCCAAGGTTTGATGCCAGATCATTGTCAAATGATCTTCATCCTCCTATTAATCTTTTAAGGCTTAATTTTTCAGTATTTAAAATTGTTAATGAACCATTCATTAATTTTCTAATTTAGTAGAGTCCTATAGATGTTAGATTACTATATGAAACATGAACATCACGATAGTTTATTCTAGGTTTATTTCTAACATTTATAAATAAACAATGAATGTATTCTAACATCTAGATCTTAGAGACGTTCTCTAAGACTAAGGTCTCTCTCACTAAAAGTACGTAGTCTATCTATCCAATGGAGATTGTTGCAACAATTGCAACAATATCCATGTGGATGACTATTAAACCTTAAGATCAAATTTTCTAGTCTTCTAAAACATATGCAACTAATTGCAAGTGTTATTAGAAGAATGAGATACATTTTTAGACTTTGATCTTATCCAATAAGCAAGTCAATTTCAATGATTATATGTAGATGTACAATTATGCCAATGCACTATCAGAGTCCTTCTCTAAGGATCCTAGATAGACATGGTAGTCATACTATCAACACGTCAGCTTGTTACAGTATTGGCATTCATCCAACTCTTTGGATGTTATATGGAAGTCATAGAAGTACCGTTAAATCTTTGACTTTCCTTCTTACTTGGGTCAGACCCATGTATCCACTACGCTCCCCTCATCTATAAACAACCATTGCTTAAGATAAATGATCTCTTATTTGAACTCAAAATATTTCAATATAAGAGTATTTCAACATTTATACATGATTCATTTAATTCATGAATATTATGAAGCTTCATGAATGACTTGAGTATAGATAGTAGAATGAAGACACTCATCGTATCTATATCCATCTTAACTCTTAAAAAAACTTTTGGTTCAAGTAGGTACTCAAATATTTTGAGTACATCATCCCTTATCGAGCCACCATTCTGCATAATGCAGTGAACCATGTCATTCATGATTAAATGTTTAGAGCACATATGTCTGCCAAAACATCTTCTTAGATTTTATAAGGATTTTTGATAATTACGATCATCATTGACATGACACTTCCAAAGCACATTCGATGAGAGATCAAGACTATAGAGACACACAAACCCTAGGTTGTTGTCCTATTATCTATTTAATTGTCATTCCCCATTATTATGGGGAAACTTGCACATTGTAACTGCATACATGATGTGTCCAACTACAAGAATAACATTTTGATCATGAATCCAATTCAGGATAATTTTACTAGTTATTATTGAGTATAGTATTGAGTGAGTTTAATGTAGGTTATCTGAAATAAGATAATTTGAATAAATACATATTTTACTTTGATTTAGGTTTTTATATCAAAGTTGTCTTGCCTTGGCAACACTGAAAGTTCATTCTTTTAATCACTTTAATGTAAGAGATATACTTAAAATTATATCTCAAGAAAGATCTGGGATCTTTTTTCTTATCTTTGTTACATCCCAATAATATGAGAACATGTAACTCAGATAAAAAGAAGCGAGAAATGATTCTGCTTTGCAAGTCCAACTTGCATTTCCCACTTCAGTCTTTAACACCCAGGACCACCACCTCTAAGGTGATGTTGGCCCATCTTTAATTGAACCAACCTTCAACATGAATAGAACTCGCTATGCGCAATCTAATATCGCCTCAATAATATAAGGAACCGATATTGGGGTCACTGCACATACAACCGTACTTTTTCGAGAAGCAAAGAGTCCAATCCAGATGCGCTTGCATGCAGGAGTTGTCACTTCAGATCTATATACAATCCCTGGTGACGGAACCCTTCGCCTTGATGGGAGACCATGGATGTCACTTATGTGATCCTCCATATCATATTCAAATTCTAATTAATTAATATGTCATATTCACATAATTAACTTTTCTAAGGGAAATACTACTCTATTCATAATAGAGTGATTTAATTGGATATATTTAATTTAATCACATTTAATCGATTATCAATTCAATCATCCAACAAACAATCTTGATTGTTACTTGAAAGGATGGTATAATCTCAAAACACATATTATTCAAATTTTAATAATTAGAAAAATACATCATGATCTCTTCAAACATTATCCTTTCCTTACAAGTTGTCATGACCAGTACGTATTGATGGATCCATGGTTCATCTACTTTATATTGACATCTTAGCAAAATCCCCCTAGTAAATCACTAATTCAACCCCTTAAAATTGATTATTTAACATTCACTAATTGTGCTAAAATTAGGGATAAAATCTTTAAATAAATAATCCGTATAATTAAACCTTATTGAGCTTATTATTTTATGTGTAAATAATCTTTATTTTAACCTAACTCTTTTTCTATTATATTCTTTGATACATAAATAACTGGGCATCAAGAACGGAAATCCATTAAAAGAGCAAAATTAAAAGAAATAAAAAATATCTGACTTTGTATAGTTTATGTATATTTTATATTTGTTTCTTTTAATTTAAAGTTCTTACTTGTAAAAAATCCATAAAAATTAGACTAATTATGTATATATTGTATATAAACTAATCCTATAATTAAAATTAAATTAACATAGAAAAATTTGTAAAATGCAAAATTGGGCATTTTATTGTCTATAGAGTACCTCCATTTGTATAGTTGACTTTTTTTTTATTTTGGACCCTTCACAGAAGTTGTAGACCTCATCGAGACAAACAACTTCTATGTTGACCACTTTTTCCTTTGGCTTCATTTAATATTTCTTTTTATTTTTCCTTTTAATTTCATTTATTTTTATTTATCTCTATTTTAATATTATATCTAATTTTTCTTAATATTATTATTAATTTTATTTATAATTTTATTTTTAATTTCATATATTTAACTTTTATTTTTAATTTTTATTTTATTGCATTTTTCATTACTCTCTTCTCTCTCTCTCCCTTCTCTTTCCTCTCTCCACCCTACTCCCTCTCTCTTACTCAGGTCACGTGCTCCGCTCGTGACCCTCCCTTCCTCATCCTCTCTATGGGTCACATGCGAGGCATAAGACCCATGCCCCTCCCCTTCCTCCTTACAACTACCTCCCGCTCCTCCGCCACCCGCACACGCGTAACACCCTTTGCCTCATCACATCCCCGCCCTCTCCACTTCCTCTCCCATAAGTGCCAACGAGTTTTGCTTCCTATATATGCCGTCACACAGCGACCAAGACAAGTATACACCCTTCTCCCTTAAGGCTGATGATAGCGGTCGACAACCAGTGCAAGGCGAGATTCGAGGAGGGCATGCTTCCTCGTTGCAGCAACTTCTTCCTGTTTTTGTTGAGCTTCCTCGAGCCCCCCACCCCCCAGCTCTGAAAAGTAGAGGAGCTTCGTCGATCACTCCATCTACCACCCCTGCACGAGGTTGTCAACCACCCTTCGCCTGTATCTCCACCGATGTTGCTCCAACACCATATACACGCTCCAACTCCTCATGGTTGAGTGGTCGCTACCAGCGTCATCCTTAACAACGGCCCGCATGCCACCCTCATGCACTCGCCTCTAGTCGCGACTTCACCTTCACGCACAACTGACGTTAACGTCACGTGCAGAGCACATGACACACAGAAAGTTTACACGCGAGCCCCTGTGTTTCCAAAAATTACAGAAAGGTCTCTGCTAGCTGAGGCACGTGCTTCACATGTGTCGCTGAGGACAATTTGCATATCAGGCCTAGGAAATTTTTCATTTTGTAGATAAGTCCTCTAGGGGCCCATTTGAGAAGGAAATATTTATTTTTATTGCATATTAGTTTCTGAAATTTTATTTTAGCATAAATTTTCCATCTGAACTCCGATTTTATTATACATTATGTCATTTTGAAGCTTATTTTGTGTTTTTTCATTTCATATATCTTGTGGACAGATCTGAGGTCATTTATCGATGATTATTATTTAATGAACTCTTAATATATGCAGGCTTGATTATTGATATATTTGTGCAACTTTATTGAGAAAATTTGATCTAATCTGCAACAAGCCATTTAAGGATTTTTTTCATTTAATCCTCTCATGATAATTGATCATATTGAATTGAGGAATTCATTTTTGCAAGGGCTTAACCTAGGATAATTAGTCGGATTTGTTGATCTTTCATTGAGGAATATATCATAGGAAAATTATTATTGATCTGACATTTTGCAAGGATATACGAATTGATCTACAGTCTGTAGCCTGGATTTGATATATATATATATATATCTTGAACTTATTTCTTTTAATTTGTGATAAATCTTGAGGAATAATTGATCTTATTTTTATTGAATTGAAATTACCAAAATCACAGATCTTGTGCTTATTTATTCCCTCTTTTTATTTTATTTTTGCTTGCATTTTCATCATCGTATTTCTTTTATTTTCAATTTATTTTTTGAACATAGGAATTAACATATATTTATATAAATATTTGATAACCGTCAACCTTCATTGAATTATTGCTACATGAAAAACCCTAGTTTGAAACTACAATAGTTCTAGTTCAACTTTACCTGCAAAGCCAACTTGTTTGCTTGATATGACTAGAAATTTAAGGAAATTAAAAATGTTTTAACGTACCTAAATTTTCAAGTGATTATTATATAGTATTATATATTGTCAAAAGATCGATAAAACTTCTTAGTACAATGTGTACTAATTGTGTTGTCTCGAATTGGAACGTGATGGTGTATATGCGTGAATATGCTAATGGGTTATCTAATTGGCATCCTGCACTGCATTTGCAGTGGAAGTGTTCCCTGTTCTCATAATATGTACAACCTTGCTAGATTCATTTCACGAAAAGGTAGCATGAGAAGTCTCTGCGTACTTTTAAAGAACAAATTGAAATAAACTGTACTAAGTGATGGTGTATACTATATAGTAATATCAGAAAAATGAATTATTTCTTGGTTACATTGGATTGATGATTAATATAATATGATTAAAATGATTTAATCCAATTAAAATACACATTTATATTCATTAATATTGGTTTTTCCTTGGAAGGGTTGATCATGAGAATAGATTCAAATGATCAATCAAAATGTGAATGTGATATAGAGGATCATAAGATGACATCCATGGTCTCCCATAAAGGTGAAGCGTTCCATCACCACGGATTGTACGATGGAGACACCTACGCAAAGTCATAGCTCAGATGTACAAGCGCACATGGATCGGATACTTTGCTTCTTGAAAGAGTAAGGTCGTATGTGTAGCGATCCTAATGTTGTTTCCCATATAATTGAGGTGGCATTGGGTTACCAAATTCCTGTTGACGGTTGATTTAATTGACAACGAGTCAACATCACCTTAGGAGTGGTGAGCTCGAGTGTCAAAAATCTAATTGGGAAATGCAAGTTGGACAAGCAAGGAGGAAAGAGTTCCCGCTTCCTTTACCCAAGTTGCATTTTATCATATTAATAGGGTGTGAGAAAGCTATAAGGGAGATCCTAGATCTTGCTTGAGGTATTTTGGTTAGCATACCTCATGCTTTTAAAGTTCAAAAGGGAATGGACTTTCAAGGTAGTAAAAAGTGAGACATTTTTTATTCAAAATAATAATAACCTTAATCAAAGTAAATACATTTATGAAAATTATCTTATTTCATATATCATTCATTAAACTCACTCAAATCTATACTCAAACGTACGGTACAATATTATGGATTGGACCCATTATTAAGATGTAGTACTTGTAGTTGGAAACATAATGTATGTAGTTGCAATATACAAGTTTCCTCATGATAATGAGGATTGACAATTAAATACACAGTAGGACAATAACCTAGGGCATGTATGTCTCTACAGTCTTGATCTCTCATTAAGTGTGCTTTGGAAGTAACATGCCTGTGATGATCGTAATTGTCAAGTCCTTCGAAAATTGAAGGAGATGTTTTGGCAAACATATGCGCTCTCATAATTTAATCATGAATGGCATGGTTCATTGCATTATGCAGAATGGTGGCTCTATAGGAGATGATATACTCAAAATGTTTGAGTACCTTCCCGAACCAAAGTCTTTAAGAGTTAAGATGGATGTAGATATGATGAGTGTTATTATTCTACTATCTCCACTCAAGTCTTTCATGAAGCTTCATAATATTCATATTGTATGAATGAGATGAAACAAGTATAAATGTTGAAATACTTTTATATTGAAGTCCCTTGAGGACATGCTAAATTTAAGAGATCATTTATCTTAAGTAATGGTTGTTATAGATTAGCGTAGTGGAAGAATGGGTCCGACCCAAGTAAGAATGAGAGTCAAAGAATTGGTTGTACTTCTATGAATTCGACATATATGACATCCAAAGAGTTGGATAAATACCAATATTGTAACAAGCCGATATTGTGATAGTATGACAATCAAGACAATCTAGAATCCTTAGAGAAGGACTCGAATATGCATAGGCATATCCTGCAACTACATATCATCATTGAATCAACTTACTTATTAGATAAAACTAAAGTTCTATAATCATTTCTCCTTCTTCTAATAACAATTACAACTGGTTGCACTTGTTTTAGAAGACTGCAAACTTGATATTAAGGTTTGTGGCCATCCACATGGGATTTGACAAAGTTATTGCATCAATCTCAATTGGATAGATATACTACTATTTTCTAGTGGGAGAGCCCCTAGTCTTATGGAATGTCTCTATGATCAAGATATTGGAATAGATTCAGTGTTTATTTCTGAATTTATTTGAAATAGGCACACATTCCGAGATATAGCTATCATAAAGAGTTATGATGGATATATTTTAGATAATGGTCTAGCATCTAGAGAACTCTACAAAAATAGAATGTTAACGAATGGTTCATTGACATTTATAATACTTGAAATTAAACCTTAAAAGGATCAAAAGGAGAAGGAAGATCATTGGACACTGATTTGGTATAAAGACTAGGACATAAGTTTATTGATGAGATCAATAGACTATGACAATGATCATAGAGACTGCAATATGTATCCTTAATAAGATTCCAAGCAAATCTATACCCAAAAACCTTGTGAGCTATGGTTTGGAACCAAGCCTAGTGTTAGTCACTTGAGGATTTAGGGTTTCTTGGTGCATGACAGAAACAAGGATGCAAGTAAGCTATAATCTAGCAATAGAGAATGCCACTTCATTAGGTATATAAAGGATGGCGTGGGATACCTGCTTTATGATCATGAGATTATTAAAGATTTCATCTATAAATATATGATTCTTAGAGGATGACTTCGTTAAGAATCGATATAATAATGAATTGAAGGGACTCATTGAATCGTAGGAGAATAATGAGGCTCCAAAAATCAGAAACTGAAAGGATAATTAAAGATGAAACATTCACGTCTCTTCAAATCAGTTTGAGGGTGGTAAGACCACCAAAGGTATAGATCCCATGTGTCAAAGAAGTTTGACAATGATAGAACTTCATATGATGAAGTTTCAGAGGATCATGACATGGAAAGATGAATGTTAGCAATAAAGTCTAAAGTAGACTTCATGCATAAGTATTGTGTATGGACCTTCGAGGATCCACCTGTAGGGGTCAAACCCATTAGGTGTAAATGGATCTTCAAGAGAAAGAGTGAACATGGTGAGAAGGTAGAGACCTTCGAAGCACGTCCTGTAGCCAAGAGCTACACACAGAGATAAGGCATCGCTTGCGATGAGACTTGATTTCCAGTGACCAAGCTTATACACATCAGAATATTGCTAAATATAGCTATACAACTTAACTATGACATCTGTAAGATGGAAGTCAAGAATGCATTCCTCTATGAATACCATAACAAAGATATTCATATGAAGTATCCCCATGACTTCATAATTGACGAAGGCAAGGTATGCAAGCTAAGGAACTCCATATATGGGCTCAAACAAGATTCTTATAGTTGGAACATCAGATTTGATGAAATTATAAAGGTCATGATTTCATACATAATCTTGATGTACCATTTGAAGCTTAGTGGGAGTGCCATTGTGTTCATCGTGCTAAATGTAGATGATGTCATAATCATTTGAAATGATATAAGGATGATAATAAGTTTTTAATAATCAGGTTGCTCATAACTTTGAGATAAATACCTCAAGGATGCCTCTCAGATCTTAGTTCTGAAGTTGTTCAGAAGAAAAGAGAAGAGGGCATTGGGATAGTCATATGAAGGGTATATTTTAGAAAGATCCGACTTGGGAAATTTCAAAGGAAGGTTTCTTTCCCTTAAGATATGGTACTAACCTATGTAAAGGGATAGCACCTCAAAGTGTTGAGGATATAAATGCTAAAGCTACATGCCCTTTGTGCATCAGCTGTAGGAAGCCTAATGTCTGCTAGATATGTACAAAAGTCAGATGTTTGCCATGCAATGGGAGTGGTAAACTATTACCATTCCTATTATGGAGACACTTAATTACAGTGATAATAATGTCTTCAAAGACATGAAACTTTATAGATAGTGATCTCAAAGTCTTATCTTTTAAAAACTCAAGACTTTGTAGATAGTGATCTTAAAGTCTTACCTACAGATACCTTACCAGACTTAAGAATGTCTTAATTTAAGAAGATAGAGATCTCTAGGCATAAGGGTATTCCGATATGGATAATAGAATTTTTTTACTGGTTATAATAATTATGGAGTTGTAGTGCCAAAGGATAAATGCATGGCACTGTGGCTACTTCAACAAGATTGAGTATAGGTTGCATAAGATGCAACATTCACATTGGATGTGAGAACTATTATTAGGAGATATACATGTTTGTAGAAGTACTTGTCATAGTTTCTCAGGACAGAGTAACTAGTCAGTTCACCAAGCTATTCGTCTAAATACCTTATGATTAGCACATGAGTGTGGATTTAAGGAATATCCCATTACTTGTGGGATATTGTTGGACATGTATGCCCACGATGAGCCATTATGCAATAAAATTTATTACAGATCACTCATTGATATGAAATAAAGACTAACATATTTGCATAATAGGTCCCTTAGTACAATTAGGATAATATACCATGGCCATCTTGATATCATACATCTGTTTATCAAAGGTATATCATAAAGGCTAATGTAGGGTTGAATATCTAAAGAGCTTAGATTGAGGACTCAACCGTACCGTCAAGTGATTATGAAGAATTGATCTCCAGTATGAGAAGGAGATGGCAATCCTTACTCCAAAGGCGGATATACTGCTGACATCTTGATGCAGGCCCTCTGCATAGGAATAGAGATTCAGAGGAGTTGGATGAGTTAGCTCAAAGTGTAGGCTTAACGAGATCAAGATAACTAAGACCTATGTCATATGCCATCACGTATAGGCACGCATCCTCTGACTAGAGATAGATGTATTACTGTTGGACAACTAAAATTCAGGTTTTTAAATAATGGAATTATTCACAAGTAAAATGTGGTCGTCACAACCCAAAAAAGTGTCAAACAAAAATTATTTGTACTTTTATACACAACTCAAGGCAACAAGCAATAAAAGAATGTAAGCACAAACTGTAAGTGTTATTTATTAAATGTATAGCATATAGGATCGAACTCAAGGAGGCTACAAAAATCCTGAGGGTTATTAAATTAATTAAAGAATCGATGAAATAAAGAGGAATACTATGCACACTACTCTTGGTTTTGTATTTTGTATTTTTTTTTATGAAATTTTTATTTTATATTTTTTTATTTGATTTTTTGATTTTATTTTTTTATGGTTTTTAATTTTGCATATATGTTTTACTTTATAAAACAAAAGAAAATAAAAAACAAAGAAAAGAAATAAGAAAAGAGAAAGGATGCAAATGTTGGATTTTTACAAAGGGATAAAATTACACGGAAAATTAAAATAAAATTATTTTGGGGGATTTGACAATATTTTTAATATTTTTTTGCTTTTTTCAGAATTTTAAAGGTTTTAATTAAATAAAAATAGAAAATGAAGCAAAAATAACACAAAATGAATGTTTTTGAATTTTTAAAATAACCAATAAGATCAAAAATAGATGAAATATATACAGAAAGAAATAGAATTTTTAATATTTTCCAGAAAGGCAGTTTATTTTTTTTTGAAATTTTCTATTAATTTCTATGCATTTTTTTAATTTTGAGTATTTTATGATTTACTCTGGGAGAAGGACGATAGCAAAAATTCTACAATGTGGCTTTTGGTGGCCGACTCTATTCAAAGACATAGAAGACTTTGTCAAACAATGCACTAACTATCAAAGACTGGGTTGTACTATTGGATTGAGAGACACATTGCCCTTGAAATACATTCAAATTTCAGACGTATTTGTTGTGTGGGGGCATTGACTTCATGGGCCCATTCCCTAACAGCCAGGGATTTGAGTATATTCTGCTTGCTGTCGATTATGTAAGCTGTTGGGTGGAGGCTATCCCAACCCGAACTGCGACAGTCGTATCATTTGACGGTTTCTAAGAGATCACATCATTGCAAGGTTTGGGATCCCCAAAATCTTGATATCTGATGGGAATAACATTTCATCAATAGGGAGGTAAAGAAGCTGACACATGAATTCTGCATAGAACATCGTGTCACCTCTTCGTACCATCCACATTCCAATGACCTGGCTGAATGTTCAAATAGGGAGATAAAGATAATTTTTTAACAGCTCATACGCCCTAATAGGAAGAATTGGTCGTAGTTGTAGGAATCAGTACTTTGAGCATATCAGACCGTGTACAAGTCACCATTAGGCATGTCTCCATACTGCCTAGTATACGGCAAGCCATGCCATCTGCCCTCAGTACTTATTCACAAATCATTATGGGCAATCAACATCTGCAATTTGGATTCCAAGAAGGGATGACATAATAGAAAGTTGGATCTGAATCAGCTCATGGAATTCCGCGAGTATGCATATGACAATAGCCTGATGTACAACGAAAAGGTCATGAAGTGGTATGACAAGCACATCCGCCACAAGACCTTGGAGCCAGGATAGAAAGTTTGGTTGTTCAATGCAAAGCTCAAACTATTCCTAGGGAAATTGAAGAGCAAGTGGACATGGTCGTTCGTAGTAAAACATGTATATGACAATGGAAGTATAGTCATATCCGATTTGTCAGCTGACGCACAACCATTCATGATCAACAAGCAACTTCTGAAGTATTATCTCGAACATGACACATTTTTGTCCGTGGTCGATTCAATTCTGGTTGTCCTAGACGAAGAACTCACTGCCAAAGCATTTACTCAATCAGACGAGGCTAGAAAAAAACATTTTTGAATAGATAATCATTTTCTTCTTTTCTTCTTTTCATTCATTATTAATTTATTCTTTCAAAAATTCGCATTCATCTCATACATCATTGTTGTACTAGGATATGCTTCATCCAAAGTATAGGGGGATGAATGCATTCTAATGCTCATTCTTTGATCCCTCTCCTGTCTCCTTAACTTTTGACATTCTTTCTATACTTAGGGATATTTTACCATAAGAATAGGGGGAGGCAGGCCTAGCCATTGAGTTATTAATTTATTCGTTTTCCATCATAGACCCTCCCTGCATTTGTATACAGGATGCTATACTTAGGATTAATTGATCCTAAGTATATGGGGGATGACCGACTTCCTATTCTTTAGTCATTGTACTATAGACTTTTCTATACTTTGTACGAGTCATGTCTTCCTTTCTCTTCGATCTATGAGGACATAGCTGATGGATCTCCATTCACCACCTTTATTCTTTCATTTTGTCCTTTAAACCCTAGCTGAATACATGTATATATCATTAATATGTCAAAATAAATGTTCATTAATTTGTACAAAATATTGTATGAAATACTATACATTTATTATATTTATCACCAAAATGAAAGAATAAAGAAAATAAAAGAAAAAAGAGCGAAGTGTCAAGGACACTGAAGTGAGCCTAGCCCCCGAGACTGAGTCATCATGATGACTAAGTCGATAAGGAATAAAGTAGGGGGAGATGGGGCAGCTAATTATACAGAAAATACAGAGCAGATCACTCTACAATATAGGCTAATAATTACTTTTTGGAACCTATTTTATTACTTATTATTTACACCTTAAATAAAGAAACTTTGTACATAAAAGTTGTATATAATAATGTATAGAAAAATACAAAATTTATTTCACACAAAAATAATATATATCGTACAAAATATGCTCTGAATAAGATTACAAAATCCCAACCTCACATACCAATATCACCCGAATAAAAACTCAAAATGTATCAATTCACCTTTAATTGTATATAACTTTTATAAGAAATTTAATGAGGGCGGTTTCATATTTTTTAGAGTTAAGGTGTGAAAGTTAGGTTTTGGACCCCTATTGTACAATATACCTGATTAAAATATTCATTTTATTTACTCTTTATTATTTATATATATTTTTTTAATTTTTTAAATAATATTTATAGTATACATACATATTAAAACTAAAATAAAAGCCAAAATAAAACATTAAGTTAAAATACTTATATAATACATAGGTATAATACATGTACTTATACCTATAGATATCATATTCCTATTTAATCAGGTGTATACACTACTTTAGAGAAATGTCATCAAATATATTTATATGTATAAAAAGAAGTCATAAATATATTAAATAAGAAAATAAAATAATAAAATTCAAAATACAAAATAAAAATAAAATACACAAAACATATGTAAACATACCTATATTCACACCCTAAGAAGTAACTTGTAAATAACACATTTTAAAAATAAATAAAAATATGCATAAAATACTAAAAGAAATTAGAAACATTTTTTTATTTTATAACCTAAAAATAACAAAATCAATTACTATTTATTATATATTTTCTAATGCATTTTCATCTTGGAATTTCCTGGTTGGTCCACGTAGACCAACCAGGCATGACTTTTTGTTGAACTCGCTCAACTGTCCAACCTACCCTCTGACTTCTATCAGAGCTTCACGAGGCCGCCCCTTCACCATTTTCTCCACACCTCCACCCTCACTCATTACCCTCAAGACCACCACCTTCTTATGCCCCTTCGTCCCTCATCTTCGCCCATCACTGTATCCTCACCAACCCCTGCTCCATCTCACACCATCGCTCCTTGAAACTCCCTCAAAACTCACCTATAAATATACTCCCTTCGCCCCCTTTTGACTTTTGATCCCTCTTCTTCGAGCTTTAGCCCCTCAAATCACCTTTATAAGCTTCTCCATGGTGACAGCAAGGTAAAGCTCGTGGTTTGCAGCGAGGAGAGCAAGCAGAGGAGGCGAATCCAAACCTCCACCAGAGCACCGTCGACTGGTTTTGCTCTAGAGCCCCTAATGAATCCATGATTCTCACTCTTTATTACTTTATTTTATCTCTTCTTTTTTACGAAATACCCTGTAAATACCTGTAAAAATAATAATTTAGCTTTCTGCATGCTGCTGCTAATATTACATAATTAGCTTGTAATTTTTGCAAAAATAAAAGAATAAAGGAAAAAGAAAAATAATGATGCATTTAGAATAAATACAGAGTGACCCAAACCCCACGAGAAGTTCTAGACTTGACCTGATCACAAAATAAAATAAGTAGAGAGAAAGATAGGGTCTACTATGTAGTGTATATACCGCCTATACTTGTACATATTATTTATTTATTTATAATAAAATCAAAAATAATTTTATTACCTTGTATATGTTTTAATAATATTACAAAAATAAAAAAAAAATTAGAAAAATAAAAGTAAAATCATCAAACCTTTGTATAAAAGACACATGCACATACTACACTCACTATTTATTACATACCCTTAAATAACCTATAAAAATAAAATAAAAATTATTTTATAGTCTGAAAATTATGTTGTAAAAAAATAAAATATAAAATAAAGGTATTTGTGGAAAAATAATAAAATAAAAATACTTGTACACAATACATAGGTGCAATATACATGTACATATTACTATATATTGTATATACAATAATTTATTTTACATAAAAATAACTAAAAATCATAGAAAAATACTTTATAAAATATTACATATTTTTTATTTTATACACTTTTTATTTTAAATTCATTTGCTATTTTTATTGAATTTCCTTTTATTTTGTAAATCCTGATTTTCCTATTGGTCATGTGGGTTTGTTGACTCCGGTCAACGTCATGCTCCAGACTGGCTCGGATCTCACTCCTCTCGCTGGAGCTTCTTCTCCAACTTTCTTACCCAAACTTGGTTGCCTCTTGCCTCGATATCCAAACCTGAGGTGCCTCGTACAAACGAGATGCTCATGGAGACCTAGAATCACTCGGATCCTCCTAGAGTTGCGCTCCACCTCTCGATCTTTCCAGACCCTCAAGAATCCTATAAAACCTCTCTTCCAGCTCTACCAACCCTCCATCTCGTCCCTCGCGCCACCATAGACCCTTAGTCCCCTTCACCGAAGTGACAGTTGTTGAAGGAGCAGCTTAGGACTCGCCGGAGGTGCTTGGAGACTTGTAGCTCATTACATCGCCAGAGAGCCACCGTGGGAAGCCTCTCAGCCTGCTGCAACTTGATCATGAGCTCATCTGAAGCTCCAGGTAGCTCATTTATCCTTAGCATTTACCCATTTGATTCCATCTTCATATTTTGCTCTGCCTTCGATCGTTGGCTCCGACCACAAGGTCTGGAGCCCGTCATCCACCTCCTTCCGTTCAGATCGAACCCCTCCCCACTCACCTCACTCCTTCCCATGTAATCTGATCACCCTATATATCACTCACCAGAGCAAGATTAGGATTGAGACTTCCTTCTTCCATCCCCGTTGGAATTTGAGCATCATCCCCATCGTTTCGCTTCTCTCCTTATGCAATAACTCGGATCGGGGAACTGCCCCCGAGTCCCTCTACCTTCTGCAAGTGCCGATTCACACGAAGGAACCCAATTGATTCACCAGCTGACCCAGCAGAGTAGCTCCAATTGGTGCGACACCGCCATGCACATCCAACTATTCGTCATTCCATCAGAGCCTACCACTAGACGCGGAGGAGCTTCACGATCATGTTGGACCTCTCCGCAACGTCATGGGGGCTGTGGATCTTCCTCCACGGTCGAGTGAAGGTCGCCCGAGCTGAGTTCATCCAACACCTTCAGCCGCTGTCTGATCTGGACCCCATCATCCATATTGCATCTCCATCGTCCATGCACCCCCTTTTTCAGAGGTGTCAGATCAACGTTTAATGGCCATCAGGGCTGACATTCTCTGTGTTGTCTGATCTCATCAGAATCCATCATACCCATACACCCGGTCCACTCACTTGAGCTGTCAGATCCTTAGCATAACAGATCAGAACCATCAGCACATGCCTTCTTGCGAGCCTACCATGCGTCCCATGTGCTCTGCACGCACCTACAAGGGTATATTTCACAGTTCTCCTATGTTTATTTTATTTTGCTTTAGTCCATTAAATAAATGTTGTAGTTAAGAACTTTTACAATTTGGTCCTTGTAGTTTATAGTATTTGCATTTTAGTCCCTCTGAACCTATAGTATGTGCATGTTCACGTTAGTTTTGGGAAATTTGCATGCCTTGCCTGGAACTTTTATGTTGTTAATGAATGGATGTTAACTTTTGTAAAATTGCATTTATACTCCCGTTCATTCAGTATTGAGCATGTGCGAAATTTGTTTGGGATTTTTGGAGATAAGGCCCTAAAATTTTTGAAGTGTATTACTATTTGGCCCCAAAATTTGAAATATTTACAAAGAGGTCACTGTGAACTATGCCTAATTATACGTTGTATTTTGGACTTCACAAATAGTAAATTAATTCAAAAAATTACATAAAAATACCATTAACTCATGTTCATGTGTAATATTTTCTTTGATTTTATTGAATTGATTTATTTGCATTTCCTATTTTTAAAAATTCAAAAACCTTCAAAAATATCCCTGTTTGCCTTAGAAACTTGATAAAAAATTGAAAAATGCTTTAACAATTTTATCAAAAAATCATATTTGTGCCTTTGCGTGTGTTTTATTTCCAATATTAATTTTGTTTGAAAATTCACTCTAAAAACCCTAAAAATATAAAACACCGAAAATCTTATAAAAATCATATAAAATAAAAGAAAAATCTAAAAATTCCATTTCCAGTTTCTGTTTGTAGGTTTTATTTGTATTTCATCATAAAATACTCATCTAGGACTTTATGCCATTGTAAGTATTTTTAATTTGCACTTTAGTCCTGACTGTGCACTGCTTTGAGTTTTGAGCACTTTTTTTATAAAATTACAAAAAACATTTGAAAAACCCATGAAAATTACCAAAACACTTCAGAAATCAAAAAACTCAAAAATATGTATATCTTAATTTCTAAGTATTTTTAGGCTTATAGAAAAAATCCAAAAACATTGTTGTGTTGCTTTCTTTTATTTTTATTGCTTATGTTTTCTTATTAAAATTAAAAATTTGTAAAATTAAAAACCACTAAAAATTGTTTTTTTAAAGAAATTTGACTACTTTATATTCCTTTCGTGCTCCTTATGTTCGACCTTGGTGGCTATACCAGGTAAATAAAATAGTGAACCACTTACATGTGTTGATTGCGTGATATTTCTGAGTGGTTTGAATTCTTCTCGTTGATCAAGCTCGGTGATTCGGGTTACAACGACCCTTGTTTACTTTCTTACTTTACCCGAGTGGCCATGCTCGTCATCAAAATGTCACCATTGCTGGGGAGCAGGGCTTAGTAGTCATTTTTCACTTTTGTCCATTTTTTGTTTCTATTTGATATAATTTTCTCTGACACTTGTCTGTTTCACTTTTTGTGTGAGGGAACCACCCGAGGATGCTTTGGTTTTCTTTTGGAGAAGACTGCACTTGAGGAGGAGCAGAAGAACATGAGAGAGTGGTAATTTTATATAGATTACTTTATTTTTGCAAAATAATTGATTATTGTAATAATTGTGGACTTGCACACTTAGACACTTCGGGATCTGTTTTGCCGAGTACCGGTGTAATCGGGGGACCTCACCATAGCTTTTTCATGTTTTATTTTTATGGCTTTTATTTTCTTTTGATTCTCAAGGATTTATCCCTTAGACTTAGGATTTTTGTTGATTGTGACATAATTAGCTAAGGCACACCTAATTACTTATATGTTCCTGTAGATCATAATTTGACCTAGCTAAAAATAAACTTAAAAAATTAACATATTGGGATTAGAGTCCACGTGTCGAGCGAGGTCATATATAGCGCTAGGCCGCTAGCAGGACCCATTGTGGTTGGCACCGATTGACATCGAAGACCGAACTCCGTTCTCTCTTCCCGATAGTTATCTATTTGTTCTTCACGATTAATAGAAATTGCTCGTCTATGGTCGATTTCCTCGTTGCTTGATATGTGTAGTTTATTTCTTGTCTTTACTTTTATGCGCGGATTACCCTGCATGTAGAGTGTTGGAGTCAGGTACACATTTCTATCTCTGTATGCATCATCGTGTTTGACCGCACATCAGCTTTTTTAACTTCCACCCCTTGTTTTATTGGACTCAAATAAACCAAGGAAATAAAAAAAATCGTTAGGCGTTGTTTATTTCAGAGAATACCTAAAAAGTTAAAATAAAATAAAATTGGGACTGCTAATGCAAACATTACCATAAAATACACTTCACCTAAAAATTCTTATTTTGGGGAGAGTCACCCCCTCATTCAATTATTTAGCTGCATCGTGAGAGTGGCACGCACACTAGGCTAGAGCCGCATCCGAACTCCTTTCAAATTACCAGTCTCGTAGCTAATTGTTCTCTAGTGAGGATGTTACCAAGTCGGTCCATGACTTCCTTAGCATATTAGGCAGATCGGTAACTGGTAAACGGTCCGCACCCATACTGGATGGGAAAAATTAGTTGTGAGATTCGAGCTAGTCTCCTAGGAGCATTGGGTTCCCAACAGCTCGCTTAATCGCTATGATATATTGACTTGTCCCCTAAAATAAAAATTAACAAGATTAACAACCGATCTTTCATGGTCATTAGCTCATGTGTTGAGTAGGTGAAAAAGAGATTTTTCTTCTCATCTTGTTTGCATCCAGATCTCATCTTCATAAATCCCCAGATAATGATGATGCGCAGGAGGTCCCTTAGGTTGCTTTTGATAGCACCGCTTTCGAGCACTCCTCTCCATTCATCTATGGCTGCTTCAGAGGGCCCAGACCAACTCTCTTAACCTGAGTTCACTACCACCCTATTCCCCCTTGACCACCCTTCTTCCAGTCCTTAGGTGCTTGAGTAGAGGCCATTACATTTATATGTTCACTAGAAGGCACTTGAGTTGGGGTCTTTTGCCTTTGAAGAGACATGAGAGATGGCCAACAGTGAGGGATGCATCGATGAGCAACCGTAGGGATCCGCATATGTACTTGACCAGACCGCCATTAACAATACACTCTTAGCCTCCTTGGAGATCATGCAATGCCAAATCAAAGACCAAGTAGCATTCATGGAAGAGGAGCGCCGAGAGCTGATGCAGATGCAAGCCGGCAGAGCAGAGCAGCAACAACCAACCGGTGGAGCGATACTAGTAGCTGGAGGAGGAGACAGATGCTTGGATGACTAATCGGAGCAAAGGCCAACATAGACGATGAGGCAGTCGCACAACCCTAATGCATCCCTCACCCACAATTGGATTCATCTTCCGGAGATCCTGGGCGACTTTGAGCTTCGTGCCCAGACCATTTAGTTACTACCCAAGTTTCATGGGCTAGCCACCGAGGAGTCGCACCTCCATCTGCAGGAGTTCGAGATGATCTACATCATCTATTCGTGGATGAGGACACGATCAAGATGATTGCCTTCCCATTCTCCTTAGGTGACAGAGCAACCTATTGGCTGAAGCATTTGGGGAGGTATGTCACAACCTGGGAGCAGCTCCAGACCGAGTTCTTGAACAAGTACTATCCACTCAGCCGGACCAATGCAGTAGGAGCCATGATCAACAACTTCACCATGATCCCAAATGAGCAGTTCCATGAGGCTTGGGATCAATCCCGAGAGCTCATCGACCGGTGTCTACATCATAAGATATCCTAGCCCAACCTTATCCAGATCTTCTTTTGTGGGCTAATACCGGAGCTGCAGGGGCTGATGAATCCCTGATTCTCACTCTTTATTCTTTTATTTTAGCTATTTATCTTGGCAAAACAACATGTAAATACATGTAAATACAATAACATATCATTTAGCATGCATTTGTTAATACTGCATAATTAGCATGTTTTTGTGTAAAAATAAAAGAATAAAAAAAGAACAAGGAAGGAGGTATTTAGAATAAATATAGAGTGACACGAGCCCTAAGAGAAGGTAAAGCCATGACCTGATCGCCAAATAAAATAAGTAGAGAGAGATAGGGTCTACTTTGTGTTGTACAAAGTACCTATGTATATAGATAATTATTTTTGACAAAATTGAGTTAATTATTATTTTTACCTCCTTGTATATATTTCTAAAAATAAAATAAAAATCAGAAAAATTAAACAAATATAAAAATATAAAATCCTCTTCACTTGTGAAAAGACACATGTATATATGTTACATCCACCATTTAATTCATACTTGTAAATAACTTGTAAAAATAAAATAAAAATATTTTGTACTCCTAAAAATATGTTGTAAATAAATAAAATATAAAATTAGAGTATTTGTGCAAAAATAATAAAATAAAAATTATTGTACATAATACATAGGTATATTATACTTGTGTATAATACTATATATTGTATATACACTAATTTATTTTTCATAAAAATGATTAAAAATCACAGAAAAATTCTTTGAAAATAAGAAACATTTTTTATTTTATACACTTTTTATTTTGAATTCAATTGCTATTTTTATAGATTTTTATACATCCCTATTTTCTGATTGGTCTGGAGGCTTTGTTGACTCCAATCAACGCCTCCTTCCTAGTCGGGTCGGGTCATCTACCTCTCACCGGAAACGTTTCTCCGTATTTTCACACCCGAACCCGATCATATCTCGCCCTGATATTTCACCTGAACATCCTCGTAGGATCCATGATCTTCGTGGATCCCTAGGAAGGAACAGATCTTCCTAGGGTTGCGCTCTCTCGCTCGATCATTCCAGCACCCTGGGAATCCTATAAAGTCTCACCTCCGCTTTCGCATCTCAGACACTCGTGCCTCACCCCTTCTCTTATCCCTTGGTGTCTTCAGTGGAGTGACAGCAACCGGAGGGTGCCAAAGGATAAAGGTTTTGTGGTGTGTACCCGCGGCTCAGCTACGTGGCTGGAGCCCTCCGCCGCGTCCAGCCTCCCTGCCTGCCGTAACATGGTCGAGGCCACAACCCCATCTCCCAGCTCCGCTTGACCTTGCTAAGTTCATCAGCATGCTTGAGTGACGTATCTTTCTATTCCATTAGTCTATTCCAATCGAATCTTCCACTCTGCCACCACCGCAGCTCATTTGCTACGACCACCTAGTCGGAGCCTCATCTCACCAACACACCCGTATCGATCGACCCCTCGATGAACACCCCATCTCGCATCACAGCTTGATCCTCCATGGAATCGACCCTCAGGTAGAGATTAAGGCCAAGATCTCCTTCTTCCACCCTCGTCGGAGATCGACTCCCATCTACCTTCGCTTCTTTCATCTCCAGCTTCAATAACGTGGACGGGAGCGTAGCCCCGAGTTCTCTCTTTATTTGGAGGTATCCTCGCACGATAGGAGCATCTGTTGGACGTCTAGTTTCCCAACGGAGTAGCTCCAGGCAGAGTTCCCTCATCCAACACACCTGACTGTTGGTTCCTCCATCGGAACCTCCCACCAGATGCGGAACACTCCCATGACTATGCAAGACTGCTCTGATCCTCCATTGGAGTGGTGGATCTCGATCCCACCTCCATTGAAGTTCATCCCCGATGAGTTCTTCCAGCCCTTCTTTCCGCCTTCAATGAGGAGCACCACCTTCCATATTTGATCTCAGTCGTACGCCCATGCTTTATCCCTAAAGGTCGATCAGAGCATGGGACAGATCTGCACCGCACGTCCTCGCCTTTTTAGAGCTGCCAGGTACGTACTATAGCCGAACATCACAGTCGCACGTCCCTGACGTTCCCTCCACCATTAGATACTTTCGTAGGGGACGATCAGGACCGTCAAAGCCATCACGCGTGCCTCACGTGCTTCAGGGTATTTTGCATCCTTTATTCCGCACTTTTATGCTTTATTAGTTAGTCAAGTAAATAAAGTTGTAAGTGTAAACATTTTGTAGTAATAACCTCGTAGTTTTATATATTTTCATTTCAGTCCTCCATGTGTGAACTCACGTGCCGTCCCACATGAATTTGTGGTGTATTTGCATTTTCTACCATGAACTTCTTCTCTGTTATGTTTTGAATGAAACATTTTTTATATTTGCATTTATACACCTGTACGTAGGGAATTGCGCATGTGTGTGAATTCTCTGGGCTTTTTGCATCTTTTTCCCCAATCTTTTTATCTGTGTTATTAATCGGCCCCTGGACTTTCTCATACATGCAGCCAGGTCCCTACTAGTTGTGTATCTTGTTTTTTTATCAAATAAATATCTATTTAATGCCAAAAATCCAATAAAAATTATTGTTAACTCTTGCTAACACATAATATTTGTGGTAATTTTTGTGAATTAATTTATTTTTATTTAATACTTTCTAAAAATTAAAACATATTAAAACTTTTCTATCTATGTTAGAAAATACATAAAAATTATAAAAATTATGCTAAAAATTCAAAAAAATAGTGCTTATTTGCTTATTTGTGCTTTACCTCCAGTAGCATTTTTGGTTTTAAAAATCATTATAAAACACCTAAAAATCCCAAAACCCTTAAAAAGTTATAAAAAGCATAAAAAAATTCAAAAAAATACAATATCAATTTCTGTCTGTTCTTCTTTTTATCTATTTTTCATAAAATTCATATGCAGGACATTAGGACACTTTAAGTATTTTCAATTTGTAATTTTGTCCCCGATGTGCACTATTTTTTTTTTTAGTACTTATTTGATTTTTATAAAATCATCTAAAATTTAGAAAAACCCTAGAAAATCATCAAAAAGGCCTTAATATTTTAAAAAAACCAAAATGATTTTATTCCAGATTTTTTAGTATTTTTATCCTTAATAAAAATTGTAAAGTCTTGCTTGTGTGCTTTACTGCCTTATTTTCTTGCTTGATTTCTTTAATTAAAAACCACCAAAATTTGCAAAATTAAAAATTAATAAAAATATGCTCTTTCTTATCTGATCACGACTACTTCTTAGGTTTACTCGTGCTCCTTAAGTTCGACCCTAGTCGTTATACAAGGTTAAATAATAAGCGGAGACCGCTAACATTGATTTTATGCTCTTATCTATTTACTTGAGTGGTTTCTACATTTTTTCTTGAATGACCGAATTGATTGGCTAGGAACAATGAAACTTGATTAATTTTCATCTTAGCCGATCTAGATTTTCCTATCTTTAGAATGGCGTCGTTGCTGGGGAGCACGACTTAGTAGTCGCTTTTTAGCTTTTTCAGCCTTCTTGTTTATTTTTATCTCTATTCGTTATAATTATTTTTTGACACTATCTCTATTTCAATTTTCGTGTGAGGAACTGCCCGAGGACACTTAGGAGGGGACCCGTACCTGAGGAGGAGCACGAGATAGTTATAGCTTTTAGAGTAGCAGTAGAGAAGATTTTCATTTCAGTAGACTAAGATTTTATTTTTGTTGTAATAATTTCTTGGACACTCTTTGGACCTTTGCACTCTCTTGACATTATATCATGGTCTGTTTCACCGAGCATTGGTGTGCTCGGGGGACCTCACCGTGTTTTTCTTCGATTTTGATTTTATTGTATTTTTTCTATTTGATTCTCGAAGAATTTGGCCTCTAGACTTAGGATTTTTCTTGATTGTGATTTAAATAACTTAAGGCCCAATCCCTAATAGATTGCTTGCACCTATAGAGCGTAACTGGACATTATTAATAATTCAAAATAAAAAGCCAACTTGATTGATTGAGAGGATACGTGCTGCTAGAGATCATATACATCGCGTGCAGGATCTGTTGTGGTGGACACTGATCGATCTCCGAGACCGGACCTCGATCTCTTTCTCTGATCAGTTAGCTACAGTTCTTCACGATCTTTAGAAATTGCTTGTCTTAAGGTTGTTTTCTTAGTGCATCATTTAGATTAGTTTTAATTATGTGTTTTAATTTATGCACGTATCACCCTGCATGTAGAGTGCTGGAGTCAGGTACGCATCTCTTACTTTGCATGCATCATCGTGTTTGATCGTGCATCGGCTTTTTTGACTTCTCCCCTTCTTTTGGACTTAAAATAAATCAGGAGATCAAAAAATTCATTAGGCATTGCTTGTCTTCGAAAAATATCTAAAAAATGGAAAGCAATAAATTTTTGGATTGTTAAAGTAAACGTGATCTTAAAAGACATCTCACATAAAAACATTTGTTTTGGGGAGAGCCACCCCCTCATTGGTTGGTTTTCTTGAGAGAGAGAGAGAGAGTGACCCACACACTATGCTAGAGATACACCTGAACTTACGTTAGACTAATGGTCTTGGGGTTAGTTGTTCACTAGTGAGGATCTCTCTGGTAACCGGTAAAGCAAACCATGACATCCTTTACAAATTGAATTGTTCGGGTAGCCGGTAAATGATCTGCAATTCATACTGGCTGGGAAATATCTAGCTTTGGGATTGGGCTAGTCTCTTGGGAGCATCAAGTTCCTACCAGCTCGCTTAATCGCTCTACAAGACTAATTGATCACCTAAAATAAAATCGACAAGATAATCGACCGATCCTTTATAGTCATCAGCTCTCGTGTTGAGTAGGTGAATTGGGGGTTTGACTGTTGATCTTGTTTGCTTTCCAGATCTCATCCGCATTTCATCCCTATATCACAATGATGGGCTGGAGATCTCTTAAACAACCTTTGGTAGACCCTCTCTCGAGCACTCCACCACATTAATCTAGGGAGGTTCTAGGGAGCCTAAACTCGCTCTCTGAACCAGAATTTGATTCTGCCATGTTCCCCCTCAACCACCCTTCTTCCAGTCCTGAGGTGCCTGAGCAGAGACCAACACAGATATTTGTACATTTGACAACACTTGAGTTCGGGTCTTTTGCCTTTGTAGGGACCCGGGAGATGGCCAACAATGAAGAGCGCATTGATGGGCAGCCCCAGGGTTCTACATATGTTTTGGATGAGGGCACCATCAATAGCACACTTCTAGCCTCCTTGAAAACAATGCAGAGACAAATTAGAGATCAGGGAGCGTTTATGGTAGAGGTACACTGTGAGTTAGCATAGATGCAAGCCGACAGAGGAGAGCCGCACCGAGCAGCTGGTAGAGATATCCCTGCACCTGGAGGAGGAGCAGATGGACATCCGGAGGATCAGCCAGAGCTAGCTTGATAGCCACGACCGATGAGACAGTTGCACAATCCTTGCGAAACCTTCACCCAACATTGGATCCAGTCCCTGAGATTCTGGGCGACTTCAAGCTCGGCCCCCAGGCCATTCAGCTCTTGCCCAAGTTCCATGGGCTAGCCGCCGAGGAGCAGCATCTACATTTATTGGAGTTTGAGATGATCTGCAGCACAGTCCACGACAGATTCGTGGACGAGGACACTATCAAGATGATAGCATTTCCATTTTCCTTCGTCGACAGAGTAGCTTACTAGCTGAAGCATTTAGGGAGATATGTTACCAATTAGGAGCATCTCTGAACCGAGTACTTGAACAAGTACTATCCACTCGGTCGGACCAATGCAACTCATGGTCTGATCAACAACTTCACCATGGTCCCCAATGAGCAGTTCCTTGAGGTGTGGGATCAATTTCGTGAGCTCATCGACCGGGGTCCACACCATGATATATCCAATCCCAATCCCGTCCAGAGTACCTATTGTGGGCTGACATCAGAGATGTAGGGGCTTGTTAACACTTCTTGTGGGGGCTTTTAATTCGCCAAGGATGAGGACCAAATCTGAGCCATCTAAGAGGAGATGGCTGAGAACTATATAGTGATGTCCCATACCCGAGTCTACACACAGGGGAAGCCCCTTCCACAGGTCGTGTCCTATCAGAGGATATCACGGTTTGATGCGGGTCCATCCACTTCGTCAGCAACAGCAACACAGGCAGAGTCGTCGGTAGCTGACATGGGTATCATTAGCGAGAAGTTGGACCGCATAGAGATTATCGAGAAGAAGCAATGCCAGGGCATGACATAGATCGAACACTTGGCATAGACTCTCAGTGACCTAAAAACCCAGATCATGTGTCTCCAGGAGGCAGAGATGGCTTCTCAGCCCCATCTCAGGTCATGGGCCGATCCGAGCAGCAACAACTCTTCCTAGCACTGCGCCTAGTACCACCATGTTCACCACATCCAGGAGGAGCCGGTTCAACCATTGCAACAACACTACTCTTAGCCACTACCATCTCAGGACATGCAGATGGTGGTGTATCAGCAGGATCAGCCACTAGCAGTTCTTCCCCTGTTTCCTTACGAGCAGGAGTCGTTGATGGAAGTCAATGGGATTTGGTATGACCGGCAGTAGCTTGGGATCCACCGAGATCATCCCGGATTCAGGTGGTCTACCGGAGGCACCACATCCCAACAATAGCCTCCAACTCAAGGTGTACAGTTCAACCAGCAGTAGCAGCTCTAGTACTCCTAGCCACAACAACATTACCAGTTGGGTCCTCATCCCTACCAGCATGGACAATAGTGGAGGTAGTAGCAGCAGCCTCAATAATATTCTCAGCTTCCCCCTCACCAGTACCAGAGCCAGCCTCATTTTCCGTGAGGCAACCCGTCTGGTTCTCATGAGCCAGCCTATGAGAACCCAACCCTTGATGATCTAGCCTGCCTTCTCTCAGACCAGCAGGCATCTTTTAGGCGGGAGATGGATGAGTTTCTCCATGAGATAAAGGAAATCATAAAGGTAAATGCCACTATAACTGCTCGGATCGTGCTCAATCCGAATAACCTCAAGAGGAAGTCTGAGCAGGTATTGTTCATAGAGACCACCACTCCGAATGATTCATTGGGTGATATTTCTTCATACACATTTGATGTTGATTTTGTGTCATGTAGGAGCAGTAGGATGCCAGCTGATGGTGCCTCATCTGAGTGACGACCATGATGATCCAGGAGCACCAGACGAGGAGGACAACGGTACAGATACTAATAATGATGATGTTGATGATAGTGGTGCTGAAGCCACCAAGGAAGTTGATCCAGCCGACGGTACTGAGGTCGTCACTTCTCCAGATGTAGTCGGTGGTACTAACGACAACATTCCAGTTGATGCTGAGCCAGAGCACGATACTGATGCCGCGAAGACCAATGTCGTAGGTGGTACTGATGCCACCGTTTCTATTCCAGTTGTATTTTTATCTGTTGTATCTCAAGACTATTCCAAAAAAGACCAAAAAAATTTAATGGAGGAAGGGTTTCTTCATCAACTTCGAGTCCATATGTGATGCATGATGACCCTTGTATGGATTCCATTCCTTCTCAGCAGCAGGAACCTATTCCTAGCCCTCTATCTGAGGACGGCCCAACCATTGCCCTCCCTCAAGCACTCTGCTTGGATAAGGGGTATAAAAAAGAAAATCCAAAAAAGACCCAACAGTTAGAGTTCAGACAATAGATGATAGACATATTTCATATTCAGCTGACTCTACATGAGGCACTTGAGCACATCCCTCTCTTCCAAAAGAATCTGAGAGAGAAGACAACCATTCGCAAGAAGAGAAGGAGCCATCATGCAGAGATCCATGTACTCACTTGTGCCACGTACTTCGCTGTCCAGAACCGTTTGCCAGCCAAGAGACCCGATACAGGAGCTCCCTATGTCAGATGCCACATTCATGAGCAGGGATTCGATCAAACTCTACTAGACAATGACTCTTCTATCAACTTACTTCTGACATCCTTACTCGACTGTTTTGAGTTTGGTCCTCTTAGACAGAGTAGGACAGTCCTTCAGTTTGCTGATATATCTGTCAAGAGGCCGAAGTGGTTGTTGAAGGATGTGATCATCACAATTCAGAGCATGAAATTCCCGTGGACTTCGTTGTGTTAAACATGGAGATCCCTGAGTCTGTGACAGATACCCCCATCATATTAGGACGACCATTCTTAGCCACAGCCAAGGCGGTGTCTGACCATAATAGCGGAAAGGTGTACTTTCGTGTTGAGGATGAGAGTATACAAATAGATATGATCGACAAGACCAAAGCGTGAGATTCAATGCTCAAACCGGTATAGTGATGTAGAGCAGACGATAGAGGCAAAGCGAGACGTCCACCAGGAGTGCGACTTTGTGATCACTGATGATGAAGATGCTTGGTCTGATCCCGTTTCACAAGCTCTTCTCTCACCTTCAGACACCATAGAGTTACAGCTTCCAGCAGATGAGAGTTCAGAGAGCACACTCTTGGACGAGGACACTTTCGAAGCTGACGACTGCGTTTAGGATAGCGAAGTAGGGTACATATCTTGTGACTCTGATTCAGATCCCTCAGATTCAGATATAGACTGGGACAATTTTGATGATTATTTGCCTTATCTGATTCCCACAGAGCCATCAACTAGGGTGGATACTAGCACCGAGTACAGACACACCAGCATGGTCATCTTTACCAGATATTCATGATCAGCGGGAGTTCTCACATTCAGATCTGGTTGCATTCACGCAGACATTTCAGAAGCCAGATTTGCCAGCTCCTAGTTGCCTAGAGTTGAAACATTTTCCATAGTCACTGAAGTATAGATTTCTGCGGGTGAGCAAGAGACGTACCCAATCATTATCTCAATAGATTTGAATGGAGAGCAAGAATCTCATTTAATGGAGGTTCTTGAGAGGAACCATAAGGAAATAGGATGGAGTGTAGCTGATCTCCAGGGGATAAGTCTGATCCTATGCTCCCACCATATCTATCTCCAAGAGGACGCTAAGCCATCACGTGAGTTCCGGCGACGGCTGAACCCGAATCTTCGAGAAGTGGTCATGAAAGAGATATCAAAATGGTGGAGCGCCGATTTTATCTACCCTATCTCCGACTCCAAGTGGGTTAGTCCATTGCATGTGGTGCCCAAAAAGACGTGCATCGCCATAGTTGTGAGGGAGTCTGGAGAGGAGATCGCTACCCGGGTACCCACTTCTTGGAGGGTTTGTGTTGACTATAGACGATTGAATCAGTCCACCAAGAAGGATCATTTCCCGCTGCCTTTTAATGATCAGATTATAGAGAGTCTAGTAGGGAAGAGTCATTACTGTTTCCTTGATGGGTACTCTGGCTATAATCAGGTGGCCATAGCGCCCACAGACCTGGATAAAACGCCATTCACATGTTTTTTTGGGACTTATGCTTTCAGACGGATGCCCTTTGGTCTATAAGGTGCATGTTGTCCATCTTTTCGAATATGGTGGGTGATTTCTTGGAGGTCTTCATGGATGCCTTCTTGGTCTATGGTGATGGGCTTGATGCTTGTCTTGATTACCTAGACCGGGTGATTCAATGCTACATTGAAGTACATCTTGCTTCATCTTAGGAGAAGCGTCACTTCATGGTAACTCAGGGGATGGTGCTTGGTCATATAATATCCACAGGGGCATGGAGGTTGATCCGACCAAGGTGGATATCATTAGGAAACTCAATCCACCGTCCAACCTACGACAATTTTGGTGTTTTCTAGTGCATGTCGGTTTCTACCGACATTTTATTCAGGACATCAACAGGATTGCCTGACTGCATACTGATCGGCTAACAAAAGACACAGAGTTCATTGTAGATGATAAGTGTCTTGCTTCGTTTGAGACTCTCAAGCATCAAGTTGTTGAGGCTCATGTCCTTCAGTCGCCTGATTGGTCTCTCCCATACAAGATCATGATGGATGCATCTGATTTTGCAGTAGGGGTCGTGCTAGGATAGAGGAGGGATGGATTACCATTTGCCATTCCCTACTCTAGCCGTACATGGATGCCGCTTAACGAAACTACACAATCATGGAGAAAGAGATGCTAGCCGTAGTGTTTGCCTTGGATAAATTCAGATCATATATTCTTAGATCCAAAGTGATATCTTTACTGATCATACCGCCATCAGGTATTTCATGGCAAAGAAGGATGCTAAAGTAAAATTGACTAGATGAATCCTTCTGCCCCAATAGTTTAATATTAAGATTAAGGATAAACCTAGAGTTGAGAATGTGGTGGTGGACCATCTCTTCTGGTTGGAACATCTTGAGGAGTCTGAGCAGATTGAGCCTATCACTGAGACCTTCCCAGATGAGGCAATCCTTACTATTGCCTCTCCTCCATGGTACGCTGACATTGTGAACTATCTTATTGCCAAGAAAGTTCCACAAGGTTGGCCCAAACAACGACTTGAGACCATCCTTGTGAAGGTCAAGTCGTACCATTGGGAGGATCCCATCCTTTATCATGAAGGAGGGGATAGCATATGGCGTCGGTGCATTTCTTAGGAGGAGCACCAAAGCGTCCTCATGTACTACCACAAGCTTGAGGTAGGAGGAAATCATTCTGGGAGGAGAACAACACAGAAAGTGCTCCAATCTGGCCTTTGGCGGCCTACCCTCTTTAAGGATCCTGATGAATTCGTAAAGAGGTGTACTGACTGTCAGAGGATGGGCACTTGTGGACATCGTGATATCATGCCGATGCAGCCCATTCACTTCTGTGAGGTTTCTGATGCATGATGCATCGATTTCTTGGGTTCGTTACCTAAGAGTCAGAGATTAGAGAACATTCTGTTGGCTATTGATTATGTGAGTCGTTGGGCTGAGGTCGTTCCCGCCTGAACCGCAGATGCTAAGACTATTTGTAGATTTTTGAGGAAGAATATCATTTCACGGTTCGGGGTGCCTAGAGTTTTGATATCTGATGGGGGGTCTCATTTTATCAACGACATGGTAAAGATCCTTGCTAATGAGTTCAGCATAGACCATCGAGTAGCCACTCCATATCATCCTCAGACCAATGTCTTCCTAAAGTATCGAACAGTGAGATCAAGATGATACTGTAGAAGGTAGTCCACCCAGACCGAAAGGATTGGTCAGAGCTTTTGGACTTGGTCTCGTGGGTATATCAGACTTCCTTCAAGACACCTTTGGGTATGTCTCCCTTTCGTCTCGTTTATGGAAAGCCATGCCATTTACCTGCGGAGATAAAGCATAAGTCACTATGGGCTGTCATTGAGATATTATTGGATCCGAAGAGTATTGGAGATCAAAGGAAGGCAGAATTAGCATCCCTGGAGGAGCTTAGAGATACAACCTTTCGAGTAGCCTACAGTATAAGGAGCGAGTCAAGATATGGCATGATTCTCATATCAGCCATAATCAGTTTGAGCCAAATCAGAGAGTATGGTTATTCGATGCTAGGATGAGATTATTTCTAGAGAAGTTGCTGAGTAAGTGGAAGGGACCATACTTGGTCCGAAAGGTGCAATGGTAGTATTGATATATTGGAGATGTCATCTGACTCCGTCTTTTGAGTTAAAGGTCAGCGCTTGACGCCATATCTCGATCATGATCCGCAGATCATTGACGTTACCCCTATTCATTTTGCATGAGATGTGATCTTTGACTCATATCATTTGCATCTCATGCTTGGTTATCACTTTCTTCAGCCCCTGTATAGGTCCAGATGTCCATATCATACATTCTTATGTCCAACACCCCATCTCTATCTTATGATTATGCTATACTTAGGGTGTACTTTACCCTAAGTATAGGGGGTGTCAAACTTTTGATTAGTCTTTTGATTCTGTTTACCTCTGTTTTCCTGCTTATACTTAGGGATATTTCACCCTAAGTATAGGGGACGTAGACCTTGTACATTTTAACCCTCGGTTTTCCCCTTCTGTACAGTCTCCTATACTTAGGATTACTTGATCCTAGGTATAGTACTAATTACCTACTTCTATTGATTCTATTCCTTCATTCGTCGTTGTAGTATAGCCCTTCTTTTCACTTCCTTATACTAAGCATGAGTTATGTCTTCTTCATCGCTCTTTGATCGCTCTATCGTTCGAGCTAAGTATAGGGGGGTGTCGTATATATTGCATATATACTTTAGCCATAACTCAGACTTTGTGTGAGTATGTTAATAAATAAAATGGCTAAAAACCAAAAGCATAAAAATCACAAAAAATTTAAAATTCCTTGCACATAAAATTCTTTCTTGCACATACGTATTTACAAATAGCTATTTGTAAAAACTAATTTGTACAAATGTTTGTAAAAATGTTTTGCTTGTGAAAACTTTGTAAATATTTTCGTATCAAAATTATGTATATAGTACAAAAGTTTTGAAAAAGTTTGAAAATAAAAGTTTGCAAAAGCCCATGTGTAAATATTTATAAATAGGTTGGAAAACTTCTGCATTCATTCATGCATGCATTCAAACATTTTCAAAAATTTTGCATGTTTTTAAAAATTTTTGCATACTTCAAAAATTGCATAAAAAGAGTTTTGTACATAGTTTTGTACATTCTTCTGAATCAGAGTTGACATTTTAAACTAGTCTGGAATTAAATTGGAAAATGGAGCTTGATTAAGACCTTAATCCACCTATATCTCAGAGGAACCTTATAGGATTTGGGGTTAAGACTTTTTAGGTCCATTAGTGACTTAATTTTTTGACTTCATTAGGCTATATTCACATGTCATCTTGATGAGCCTAAGTAGAATACTTAACAACGCATGCGTGACTCTCACAAACAATGGCTTTACTTGGACCATCACCTTACACATAGCTCTCTATGGATGAGGTGATGAGGAGGCAGTTTTCTTTGGCTTGGAGTAGCATATGAGGGTAGTACTTCTAGGCGGAACCTCTCGTCTTCCTCTAGGGAGGGATGTGAATCTCAACTTGGTCTAGCGGTGTTGAGGTCTAAAGATAGGAGTTGTGGGTTGCAATAATGCTTAAAAAGAGGGATAGTCTACTAGCTCGGGAAGAAAAAGTCCTTATGTATATGTTGCACCATGTAGATATGTTGTACATATGCACATTAAAAAAATGTGCACAATCAAGAAAAACTCCAAAAAAGTGGACAGGTCTGATTGAAAATAAAATGCCTACAGGAGTGTATATAGTTAAACAAAGCAAAGATTATGTAGTACACCTTCTCATCTCATGAAGCTTGCAAGGGCAGACTTAGCTACACTGGTTGGGCTCCCAGGGATACGTGGCTACACTATCCACGATCCATTCTCTTCTTTCCCCCTCTTATTGAGCCTGTTACACTTAAACTTAGGAGGGAATACCCCGCTCCTCAAAGAAAGAGCTGCTAGACTGAGGAATTAGAGTTACCTTGCTGAGGGAGGCTGTTCTTCATCATTTCTGATGTGGGGAGCTACATATCACTTATACAGTACAAGGAGAGATGCATGGTCATTAGAGTTTGCGTATGTAGACTTGTTATGATCTGAATTATTGTAGATTCTTGAGCATAGAATTGTGGAACTTAGAGTCTATTCAGTCTTAAACCTAGATCTCGCGAAAAACTAATAATCCAAAGGTCTGACTGAGCTCCATACTTAAATTTAATGAAGACAAGTTTAATAATCAACCTTGATTCTCCTTGTTTTTCTTGTCTTTTCTTTTTTACTTCTTTTTCAAATAAGTGTTTGCTAAGGGACTAGAAAAGGTAGAGTATAGGGGGGTGATGAATCCATGATTCTCATTGTTTATTCTTTGATTTTAGCTACTTATCTTGGCAAAACAACATGTAAATACCTGTAAATACAATAACATAGCATTTAGCATGCATTTGTTAATACTGCTAATTAGCATTTTTTGTGCAAAAATAAAAGAATAAAGAAAAAGAAAAAGGAAGGAGGTATTTATAATAAATACAGAGTGATCTGAACCCCAAGAGAAGGTCAAGCATTGACCTGATCGCCAAATAAAATATGTAAAGAGAGATAGTGTATACTTTATGTTATATAGAGTATCTATGTATATAGATAATTAGTTTTTCAAAATTAGAGTTAATTATCGTTGTTACCTCCTTGTATATATTTCTAAAAATAAAATAAAAATCAAAAAAATTAAATAAAAATAAAAAATACTCTTCACTTGTGAAAATACACATGTATATATGTCACATCCACCATTTAGTTCATACTTGTAAATAATTTGTAAAACTAAAATAAAAATTATTTTGTACTCCTAAAAATACGTTGTAATAAATAAATATAAAATTGGGGTATTTATGTAAAAATAAAAAAATAAAAATTATTATACATAATACATAGGTATATTATACCTGTGTATAATACTACATATTGTATATACACTAATTTATTTATCATAAAAATGACTAAAAATCACAAAAAAATTCTTTGAAAAATAACAAACATTTTTTTATGTTATACACTTTTTATTTTGTATTCAATTAATATTTTTATTGATTTTTGTACATCCCTATTTTTTGATTGGTCCGGAGGCTTTGTTGACTGCAGTCAACGCTTCCTTCTAGGTCGAGTCAGGTCGTCTACCTCTCGCCGGAACTGTTTCTCCTTATTTTCACGCCCGAACCCGATCACATCTGGCCCCGATTTTTTGCCCAAGCATCCTCCTAGGATCCATGATCTCCGCAGATCCCTAGGAAGGTATGGATATTCCTAGGGTTGTGTGCTCTCGCTCGATCATTCCAGCCCATGGGAATCCTATAAAGTCTCGCCTCCTCCTCCGCAGCTCAGTAGCTCGTGCCTTGCCCCTTCTCTTGTCCCTAGGTGTCTTCAGTAGAGTGACAGCAACCGGAGGGTGCCTTTGGATCAAGGTTTGGTGGCATGTACCCACATCTCAGCTACGTGATCGGAGCCCTCCATTGCGTCCAGCCTCCCTGCCTACTGTAGCACGGTCGAGGGCACGACCCTATCGCAGCTCTGCCTGACCTTGCTGAGTTCATGAGAACCCTCAGGTGACGTATCTTTCTATTCCATTTGTCCATTCCAGTCGAATCTTCCACTCTGCCTCCGTCGCAGCTCATTTGCTCCGACCACTTGGTCGGAGCCTCATCTAACCAACACATCCTTATTGATCGACCCCCCGATGAAGACCCTGTCTCGCACCATTACATGAGTCTCCTTGGAATCAACCCTCAGGACGAGATTAAGGCCAAGATCTCCTTCTTCCACCCTCGTCGGAGATCGACTCCCATCCACCTTCGCTTCTTTCATCTCTGGCTTCAATAACCTGGACCGGAGCATAGCCCCGAGTTGTCTCTTTTATTTGCAGATATACTCGCATGATAGGAGCTTCTGTTGGATGTCCAGTTGCTCGACAGAGCAGCTCTAGGAGGAGCTCCCTCATCCAGCACACCTGACCGTTGGTTCCTCCATCGGAACCTCCCATCGAATGCCGACCACTCCCACGACTGTGCAGGATTCCTATGATCCTCCATCAGAGTGGTGGATCTCGATCCCTCCTCATTGAAGTTCATCCCCGATGAGTTCTTCCAGCCCTCCTTTTTGCCATCGATGAGGGGAACCACCATCTAGATTTGATCTCAGTCGTACGCCCGCGCTTTATCCCTAACGGTCGATCTGAGCAGAGGACAGATCTACACCGCACATCCTCGCCTTTTCAGAGCAGCCAGATCCGTACTGTAGCCGAACATCACAGCTACACGTCCCTGACATTCCCTCCACCGTCAGATCCTTTTGCATGGGATGATCCGGACCGTCAGAGCCATCACGCGTGCCTTATGTGCTTCAAGGTATTTTACATCCTTTATCCTGCACTTTTATGCTTTATTTGTTAGTCTAGTAAATAAAGTTGTAAGTGTAAACATTTTGCAATAATAACCTCATAGTTTTATATATTTGCATTTCAGTCCTCCATGTATGAACTCACATGCCGTCCCACGTGAATATGTGGTGTATTTGCAATTTCTACCATGAACTTCTTCTTTGTTATGTTTTGAATGAAGCATTCTTTATATTTGCATTTATACACCTATACGTGGTGGATTGCACATGTGTGTGAATTCTATGGGCTTTTTGCATCTTTTGCCCCAAGCTTTTTATCTGTGTTATTAATCGACCCTTAGACTTTCTCATAATTGCAACTAGGTCCCTCCTAGACGTGTGTCTTGTTTTTGATCAAATAAATACCTAATTAATTCCAAAAATCTAATAAAACTTTTTGTTAGCTCCTGTTAACACATAATATTTATGTTAATTTTTGTGAATTAATTTAATATTATTTGATATTTTCTAAAAATCAAAAACCCATGAAAACTATTCTGTCTATTTTATAAAATACATAAAAATTATAAAAATTATGCTAAAAATTGAAAGAAAAATTATTGCTTGTTTGTTTCTGTGTGATTTACCTCTATTAGCATTTTTATTTTAAAATGCACCCGATTGGTCTCTCCCATTCGAGATCATGACGGATGCTCTGATTTTTCCATAGGGGTTGTGGTAGGACAGAGAAGGGATGGATTACCATATGCCATATACTATGCTAGCCGGACTTTGGATGCCGCTCAACAGAATTATACCATGACTAAGAAGGAGATGCTAGCCATAGTCTTTGCTTTGGATAAGTTCAGATCATATATTCTTGGATCCCGAGTGACGATATTTACAGATCACACCGCCATCCGATACCTCGTGGCAAAGGAAAGGATGCTAAAACCAGATTGACTAGGTGGATCCTTCTACTCTAGGAGTTTTATATTGAGACTAAGGATAAGCATGGATTCAAGAATGTGGTGGCGGATCACCTCTCCCGTTTAGAGAACCTTGAGGATTCAGATCGGATTGCACCTATTACAGAGACCTTCCAAGATGAGACAATCCTTGCTATCGCCTTGCTTCCATGGTATGCTGACATTGTGAACTATCTTGTCGCCAAGAAAGTCCCATAAGGGTTGACCCAGACAACGACTAGAGACTTTCCTTGTGAAAGCCAAGTAGTACCATTGGGAGGATCCCATCCTTTGTCATGAAGGAGGGGATAGTATCTGGCGTCGGTGTATTCCTCAGGAGGATCACTTCAGCATCCTCACATACTGCCACAAGCTTGAGGCAGGAGGACATCAATCTGGGAGGAGGACAGCATAGAAATTGCTCCAATCTGTCCTATGGCCTACCCTCTCCAAGGATTCTGATGAATTTGTGAAGAGGTGTACTGACTATCAGAGGATGGGCACTTGTAGACAACGTGATATGATGCCGATGCAACCCTTTCACTTCTGTGAGGTTTTTACGTATGGGGCATCGTTTTCATGGGTCCACTTCCTAAGAGTCAGAGATTTGAGTACATTCTGCTTGTTGTGGATTATGTGAGTTGTTGGGTTGAGGCCATCCCCTCCCGAACTGCAGATGCTAGGACGTATGCATATTTTTGAGGAAGAATATCATTTTACAGTTCAGGGTACCTCGAGTTTTGATATCTGACGGGGGGACCCATTTTATCAACGATAAGGTATCGAACAGGGAGATCAAGACCATACTGCGAAGATTGTCCTCCCATACTGAAAGGATTGGTCACAACTTTTGGACTCGGTCTTGTTGGCCTATTGGACCTCCTTCAAGACACCTTTGGGTACATCTCCCTTTCATATCGTTTATGGCAAGCCATGTCATTTACCTGTGGAGATCAAGCACAAGTCACTATGGGTAGTCACTGAGTTATTATTGGATCCCAAGAGTATAGGAGACCAGAGGAAAGCAGAGTTGGTAGCCTTGGAGGAGTTGAGAGATACAACCTTTTCAAGTAGCCTACAATATACGAAGAGAGTGAAGATATGGCATGATTCTCATATCAACCATAAATAGTTTGAGCCGAACTGGAGAGTATGGTTATTCGATGATAGATTGAGATTATTTCTAGGGAAGTTACAAAGCAAATGGAAGGGACCATACGTGGTCTGAAAGGTGCATGACAATGGAAGCATTGATATATCTGATTTGTCATCTGAATCCACCTTTCGAGTTAAAGGTCAACGCC
Source organism: Ottelia alismoides (assembly GCA_037367405.1). Lineage (NCBI taxonomy): Eukaryota > Viridiplantae > Streptophyta > Magnoliopsida > Alismatales > Hydrocharitaceae > Ottelia > Ottelia alismoides. Next base: position 90,727 of record JAZKJV010011306.1, read on the forward strand.
TAAAACCATATCTTGATCATGATCCGTTTATCATTGATGTTGCCCCTATTCATTTTGCATGAGATGTGGTCTTTGACTCACATCATTTGCATCTCATGCCTGATTATCACTTCTCTTCTGCAATTGTATAGCTCCAGTTGTACATATCACACATTCTTTTCGTCTAATACCTCGCCTTCATCTTATGATAATGCTATACTTAGGGTGTGCTTTACCCTAACAATAGGGGTATCTGACTTGTGATTATTCATTTGATTCCTTTTGCCTCTATTTTGCTGCCTATACTTAGGGATATTTTACCCTAAGTATAGGGGAGGTAAACCATGTCATCCTAACCCTCGGTTTTCCCCTTGTGTACAGACGTCTATACATAGGATTATTTGATCATAAGTATAGGTGGATAGCCGACCTCTATTCATTTCAGTCTTCTGTCATTGTAGCATAGCATTTTTTTCACTTCCCAATACTCAGCACGAGTTATGTCTTCTTTTCATCGCTCTTTGATCACTATGAGGACATCATTTGAGCTAAGTATAGGGGGTGTCGTATATATATTGTATATATACTTTAGCCATAACTTGTACTTTGTGTAAGTGTGTTAATAGATAATATGGCTAAAAACCACAAAACTAAAAATCATAAAAATTTTAAAATTTTTCTTGTACATTAATGTTTGTAAATAGCTTATTGTAAAACTTAGTTGTGTACAAATGTTTGTAAAAATGTTTTAATTGTAAAATGTTTGTAAATATTTTTGTATCAAAATTATGTATATAGTACAAAAATTTTGAAAAAATGTTTGGAAAATAAAAGTTTGTAAAAATTTGTGTGTAAATATTTGTAAATATTTTGCAAAACTCTCCCTTCTTCTTTGCATTCAATAATTTTCAAAAAATTTGCATATTTTGAAAAATTGCACAAGGAGAGTTTGGTACATATTTTCTTTTATATTCTTCTGAATCATAGTTGACATTTAAACTAGTCTAAAATTAAATTGGAAAATTGAGCTTGGTTAAGACCTTAATCCACCTAACTTCAGAGGAACCTTATAGGATCTAGGGTTAAGACTTTTCAGGTCCGTAGCGACTTAATTCTTTGAGTCCACTAGGCTATGTTCACAAGTCATCTTTATGAGCCTAAGTAGAACAATTAACAACGCACACATGACTCTCAGAGATAATGGCTAGACTTGGACAGACACCTCATACCTAGCTCAACACAGATGAGGTGGTGAGGAGGCAGAATTATTTGGCTTGGGGAAGCATACGAGGGTAGTACTTCTAGGCAGAACCTCTCATCTTCCTCTAGGGAAGGATGTGCATCTCAACCTAGTCTAGTAGTATTGAGGTCTAAAGACAGGAGTCTGCGGGTTGTAATAATGATTCAAAAGAGGGGTAGTTTACTGGCTCAAGAAGAACAACTCCTTATGCACATGCTGCACCATGTAAATATGTTATATATATGCACATCAAAAAATGTGCAAAAATATGCAAAACTCCAAAAAAAGGGGACATGCCTGAATGAAATTAAAATGCTTGCCGGAGTGTATATAGTAAATAAGTAGAGCTTATTATCCCACTTTCTCATCTCATGGAAGCTTGCAGCTAGAGACTTAGCTACACTGGGTTTGTTCATAGGGATACGTGGCTACACTGGTCACAACCCATTCTTTTCTTTCCCCTCTTCTTGAGCTGGTTGAACTTGAATCCTCGAGGAAAGAGCTGTTAGACTAGGGAATTAGAGTTACCTTGTTGAGGGAGGCCGTTTCTTCGTCATTTCTATGGTGGGGAGCTACATATCACTTACACAGTACAGGGAAAGATGCATAGTCATTAGAGTTTGCGTATGCAAACTTTTCCTGACCTGGCTTATTGAGGAGTCTTGACCATAGAATAATGGAACTTAGAGGATGTTGAGTCTTAAACCTCTTTCCCAATAAGGTTCTGACAAACTAATAATCCAAAGGTCTGACTGAGCTCCATACTTCAATTTAATGAAGATAAGTTTAATAATCAACCTTGATTATTTTTCTTTTCATTTCTTTTTGATTTTCCCTTCTTTTTAAAATAAGTGTTTGCTAAAGGACTAGCAAAGGTAAAGTATAGGGGGTGATGAATTTATGATTCTCAATCTTTATTCTATTATTTAAGCTCTTCTTTTTCGCGAAACACCCTGTAAATACCTGTAACTATAATAATTTAGCTTTCTACATGCTCCTACTAATATTGCATAATTAGCATGTAATTTTGGCAAAAATAAAAGAATAAAGGGAAAAGAAAAAGAATGATGTATTTAGAAAAAATACAGAGTGACCCAAACCCCAAGAGAAGGTCAAAACTTGACCTGATCGCAAAATAAAATAAGTAGAAAAATATAGGGTCTACTATGTAATGTATATACCACCTATACTTGTACACATTTTATTTAATTATTTTTGATAAAATCAATAATTATTTTATTACCTTTTATATAGTTTTAATAATATTATAAAAATAAAATAAAAATCAAAAAAATGTAAAAGAAAAATAAAAATAAAATCATCAAATCTTTGCATAAAAGACACATGCGCATACCAGACTCACTATTTATTACATACCCTAATAACCTATAAAAATAAAATAAAAATTATTTTATACTCTTAAATATGTTGTAAAAAAATAAAATATAAAATAAGAGGTATTTGCGGAAAAGTAATAAAATAAAAATACTTGTACATAATACATATGTATAATATACCTGTATAAAATACAATATATTATATATACATTATATAATTTTCCATAAACATAATAAAAATCATAGAAAAATACTTTAGAAAATAATAAACATTTTTTATTTTATGCAGTTTTTATTTTAAATTCATTTGCTATTTTTTTATTGAATTTCCTTTTATTTTGTAAATCCTTATTTTCCTATTGATCTACGTGGGTTTGTTGACTCCGGTCAATGTCACCCTCCAGACCGGGTCGGGTCTCACTCTTCTTGCCGGAGCTTCTTCTCTGACTTTTCACACCCGAACTCGGCCACCTCTTACCTCGATATCCATACCCGAGATTCCTCGTAAACATGAGATGCTCGTGGATCCTTAGAATCACCCGGATCCTCCTAGGGTTGCGTTCCACCTCTCGATCATTGTAGACCCCCGAGCATCCTATAAAACCTATATTCCAGCTCCACCAACCCTCCATCTCGTCCCTCGCACCACCATAAACGCTTAGGTCCCTTCACCGAAGTGACAACCGTTGGAGGAGTAGCTTAGGACTCGCCATACATGCTTGGAGACTTGTAGCTCGTCGCATCGCTGGAGAGCTGCCACGAGAAGCCTCTTAGCCTGCCATAACTTGATCGAGGCCATAACCTAGTCGATCACCTTCTCCTGAGGTACAGGAGCTCATCTGAAGCTCCAGGTATCATGTTTATCCTCCACATTTCCCCATTTGATTCCATATTCATATTTCTGTATGTCATGTTTGCTAGATCCGACCACCAGATCTGGAGCCCGTCTTCCACCTCCTTCCGTTCGGATCGAATCTCCCGCTCGCCTCGCTACTTCCCACGCAATCTGATCACCCTACATCTAAACTCATCGGAGCGAGATTAGTATTGAGACTTCCTTCCTCCATTCCCGTCAGAACTCGAGCATCATCCCCATCATTTCTCTTCTCTCCTTATGCAATAACTAAGATCAGAGAACCACCCCGAGTCCCTCTACCTTCTGCAAGTGTTGGTTCGCACGAAGGAACCCAATCGATTCACCAGCTGACCTGACGGAGTAGCTCCTGGTGGTGAGACGCTGTCACGCACATCCAACCATTCGCTATTCTGTTAGAGCCTACCACTAGATGTGGAGGACCTTTACGATCGTGTTGGACCTCTCTGCGATGTCATCAGGGATGTGGATCTTTCTCCACTGTCGAGTGAAGGATGCCTGAGCTGAGTTCATCCAACACCTTCAACCGCCGTCCGATCTGGACCCCATCTTCTAGAGTTCATCTCCACCGTCCATCCACACCCTTTTTCAGAGGTGTGAGATCCACGTTTAATGACCATCAGGGCCGACATTCTCTACGCCGTCTGATCTCATCAGAATCCATCAGACCTATACGCATGTTCCACTCGCTTGAGCTGTCAGATCCTTAGCAGAGTAGATCAGAACCGTTAGCACGCGCCTTCATGAGAGCCTGCCACGCGTCCTACGTGCTCCACATGTGCCTGCAAGGGTATATTTCGTAGTTCCCCCTGCGTTTATTTTATTTTGCTTTAGTCCATTGAATAAATGTTGTGGTTAAGAACTTTTACAGTTTGGTCCTCGTACTGTATAGAATTTGCATTTTAGTCCCTCTGAATCTGTAGCACGTACTTGTTCACGTGAGTTATGGGAAATTTGCATGTTGTTCCCAGAACTTTTATGTTGTTAATGAATGGATGTTAACTTTTGAAAAATTGCATTTATACCCATGTGTGTTCAATATTGAGCATGTGCATGATTTATTTGGGATTTTTGCAGATAAGGCCCTAAACTTTTAAAGTGTGTTATTGTTTATGAACTATGCCTAATTACACGTTGTATTTTGGACTTAATAAATAGTAAATTAATTCGAAAAAATACATAAAAAATAACATTAACTCATGTTATTGTGTAATATTTTCTATGATTTTATCGAATTGATTTATTTGCACTTCCTATTTTTAAAAATTGAAAAACCTTCAAAAACATCCCTATTTGCCTTAGAAAATTGATAAAAATTCGAAAAATGTTTTAAAATTCTATAAAAAATTATGTTTGTGCCTTTATGTGCATTTTATTTCTAGTATTAATTTGTTTGAAAAATAACTCTAAAAACCCTAAAAATCATAATACACCCAAAATCTTATAAAAATCATAAAATAAAAGAAAAATCCCAAAATTCAATTTTCAGTTTCTGTTTGTAGGTTTGTATTGCTATCTAGGACTTTAGAGCATTTTAAGTATTTTTAATTTGTAATTTAGTCCTGACTGTGCACTAGTTTGAGTTTTGAGCCCTTTTTTATTTTAATAAAATTACAAAAATATTTGAAAACCCAAAATTACCAAAAACACTTCACAAGTAAGAAAACCCAAAAATTGTTTTATCTTAATTTTCTAGGTATTTTTAAACTTATAGACAAAATTCAAAAAGATTGTTGTGTTGCTTTCTTTTATTTTTGTTGCTTTTGTTTTCTTATTAAAAATTAAAAATTTGCAAAATTAAAAACCACTAAAAATTATTTTATTTTGAGAAATCTGACCACTTCGTATTTCTTTTATGCTCCTTGTGTTCGACCCTGGTGGATATACAAAGTAAATAAAATAGCAAACCGCTTACATGTGTTGATTGCTTGATATTTGTGAGTGGTTTTAATTCTTCTCGTTGATCAAGCATGGCGATTCGGGTCACAACGACCCTTGTTTACCTACTTACTTAACCCGAGTGGTCGGGCTCGTCATCAACCCCCAGGCTTTGTTGAGCCCCTTTTTTGTTATTCCTAGGTAATCTTGTAGTGTAATCTTTGTTTTGCATCTTTAATTTGAAGATCAATCAAGCGAATATCGCTCAAATAAAAAAGCTCCAAATTCTTGATGCTCAAGCTCCATGTCAAAATCATCGTGATCCGACCTTCGATCCGCTTCGAATTTCATTCCATCTCGCTCCCCTTTACATTCTCCATTGATCGCCCTCAGAACCCCTCTGAATCAGGCCCTGATTCGAGGAGTCAGAGCTTCTACGGTCGCCCTCTCCCAAGCTTCCCCCTCCATTCATATCCCCCGTTATTTCAAGTAAACCCTGGGGCGATGAGATAGCCCTCACACCCATGAATACTTTAGTTGCGATTTGCAGGACTTTCGATGCCCTTGTGACCTCAAAGATCACCTACAGATGCTCTAGGTGACTCAACCTCACCGGAGAATCTAACTCCTTCGTGCCTCGGCTGGACCCTACTGCCGCACACGGACGAAGCCCGACTACCTTTTGGGATTGTCGGAGGAGAGAAAGACTGCCGGAGCCTAGAGAAATGAGAGATCAAAGCTTGCCAACGAACTATTCTTGCGTGTTCTTACAGCACCCCTTATTGTCATTCGATCAAGAACAATGGTCCAGATCTAATCTGGATCGTTGATTTCCTACGAAGGGGTACGTGAAGGGAGCCGCACGATCAGCCTTGTGGCGATTCTTGGAAGACTGGATCTCGGGCCTATAAGTGGGTAAATTACATAGACTCCCTCCATCTTTTTGTAATTAGTAAATGGTCCTGTAAATATTTTAAGTAGTTTAAAATTTTTTAATAAATTGCACGAAGCCCCTTGAACTTTCTGTATATTACAATTTAGTCCCTACTAGAGTCACGTGCAGGGTCACGCTTTATCTTGTAAAAATTGCATGGCAACCCTCACGGTTTTATTTAAGTGTTTTTTAATATAAAAATTGAAATATCAGTGTTAAACTTTGGGTAAAATTGCATTGAAACCTTCTTCTTTATTTACATTTGCAATTAAACCCTTATTAAGCTGAATATTTTTGTGAGTCATTTTCTCTTTATTAAACATAGTTGTCGTTCCCCAAAAATTACCAAAAAATACGAGTAAGTACCTGGATGCATATTCGATCACATTGTAATTTTATATTTGAAATTTAGGCCTTTTTCATATTTTCTAAAAATTAAATAATGCATGGTCAATCCCTGTTTGTCATAAAAAAGCAAAAAAAAAGAAAATCATTTTGAAAAATTCCCAAAAAAATATAATAACCTTATTCGGACCAAAAATCACTAAAAATAGAAAAAAATGTTTAAATTTTAAAAACCGTCAAAACCTTTATAAAAATTTATAAAATCCCTAAAAATTCTAAAAATAGTGATTTCTATTTTATAATTTTCTTTATATTATTATATTTATATTAAAATTAATTTGGATAAATTTTGAGATCATTTGATATTTTTAATCTCCATTTCATTTTTAACCTATTATTTTATACCTATTTTAGAGTATTTTTGACTTCAAAATTAAAAAAAATTACCAAATTTTATTAAAAAAACCACAAAAATAGTGAAAAATATTTCAAACCCAAAGATATTTAATGAAGGATATGGAGAAATCCTCAAGCACATGAAGGAAGCGTGAGCGTCGTATCGAAAACGACGAGAAGCGACTAGTCATACTAGTTGATCGGTGCAACGGAATTTAAAATTTTTTTCATGCGATGAAACCACATGTTCCAAGAATGATTCTCGGATCGTTTCATCTATAACCACAACAAGTATAATGCAATACCTCTTGAAGCATGGTTGATCGAGTATCTAAGAAAAGAGACCTCATGTCTCAAGTCCGATCATCGGAGTAACGGTTTGCGAGCGTAGGGATGAGTCGCGTTGTCCTTGCAATCCAACAAGTTGATCCAAGCACGGTTGCTTCTGATCTCGTCGCACAAGATCGAACGCCTCCTTCATGAGTGAAGCACTCCAAGTAGATAGAGAACCGCAAAGCGTCGAAGTGGCAGCGCGGTGGCATGGGCATCGACGAGTCTCTCCTCTAGGGTATGGTGGACGGCCACCAAGAAGTGGGAGAGAGAGGGCTGGCGTGTGAGGAGAAAGAGAGAGAGAGAGAGAGAGAGAGAGAGAGAGAGATGTGTGCTACAATAGCATGTAGTAGAGAGCAAGATATGCCTCTCTATTAATAGGGTTTTGGGATCCATTGATCTCAATCCATGGGACATATAAAATCAATGGACGAGATTGATTTATGTCAATCCAATGGTCAAGATTGTTGTTGGTAAAAGTTAACAACTTGTGATTTAATTTAGATTAAATATATTTCATAAATCAAATATATATTAATACCAAAATTAAATCAATCAAATAAGGAGTGAAATACAAAGGAGATCATCCATCCCCATAAAAGAGGGTGGACGGCCACCAATCCCACAAGGGAATTGGGTGCCGCCACCTCCTTTCCATACGGGGAGGGTAATCTCATGGATTTCCATGAGATTGCATATCTCCTTGATTTTCTCTCTATTATTTATCCAACAACTTTTGTTGTCTTCGAAATTTGGACCAAGTCCTCAAACGATGTTGTGAGGTAAATCTGATGATCTCTTGGGAGAAAAGTCATTTCATGGTGACGGAGGGCATTGTGTTGTGGCATGTCATCTCCAAGAGAGGAATGGAGGTTGACCCTGCCAAGGTGGACGTGATCAGATGACTCCAACCACCAACTAATGTAAAATAGTTGCGGTCATTCCTCGGGCATGTTGGATATATAGGAGATTCATAAAAGATTTTTTGAAGATCACCCGACCTCTTACTGAGCTTTTAGGTAAAGACATGGAGTTTATTGTCGATCATATATGTCTTGATTCCTTTAAGCTACTTCAAGGGTTGATCATGGATGCCCCGATCCTACAATCCCCAGATTGTTCTCTTCCTTTTGAGATCATGACGGACGCCTCAGATTTTGCTGTTGGGGTTGTGTTAGGACAAAGGTGGGATGGTGTCCCATTTGCTATACACTACGCAAATAAAGTGCTTGATTCTGTGTAGTGTAGCTATACAGTTACCGAAAACGAGATGCTTGCGGTAGTATTTGCCTTGAATAAATTCAGATCTCATCTCATTGGATCTAAGATGATTGTGTTCACATATCATACAACACTATGGTACCTCATGGAAAAGAAGGATGCGAAGGTGCATTTTCTTAAGTGCATTTTACTTATCCAGGAGTTTGACTTGGACATCAGAGATAAACCTAGAAAGAAGAATGAGTGGTTGATAACCTCTCCCGTCCTAAAATTATGGATACTTTTGATGATACACCTATTCAATATTCCATTCCGGACGAGTCAGTTTTTGTTATAGACTCACTCCCATGGTACACCAATATAGTGAATTATATTGTCTCTAAGAAAGTTCCCGAAGATTGGCCCAAGAGAAATATAGATCGACTCAAATCGGATTCGAGACATTATCATTATGAGGATTCGATGCTTTTCTTTGAAGGATCGTACTATGTCTGGAGTATGTGTATTCCTCAGGAGGAATACCATAGTGTCCTTACTTTTTGCCATAGTCTGGAGGCAGGAGGACACTACTCAGAGAGGAGGACCGCATGGAAGGTATTACAATGTGGCTTATACTGGCCGTGTTTGTTTCGCGATGCTCTCACCTTTGTGAAGCCGTGTCCAGTATGAAAGTGAATGGGAGGAACCGTTGGTTCCAAGGATGAGATGCCAATGCAACCTGCCATCATTTGTGATGTCTTTGACGTCTGGAGCATCGACTTCATGGGGCCATTCTCGGTTAGCCATGGTTTTGAGTATATCCTTCTTGCGGTGGATTATTTGTCTAGGTGGGTTGAGGCTATCCCGACCTGAGCCGTAGCTAGCAAGACTGTCTGTAAATTTATCGGAGATCATATTATTTCTTGGTTCGAGATCCCCAAAGTGTTGATATCCGATAGGGGTATCCAATTTGTGAACAGAGACATGAAGAAACTTGTGAAGGATTATGGCATTGAGCACCTTGTTGCTAGTCCTTACCACCTATAGAGCAATGGCTTCGCAAAGGTGTCAAATAGGGAGGTTAAGACCATATTACAAAAGCTTGTCTGCCCAGACAGGAAGGACTGGTCCCATATCTTGGACCAAGTCCTATGGGCTTACAGGACAGCTTACAAGACACCATTAGGAACCACCCCATTCAAAATGGTATTTGGTAAGCCATGCCACTTGCCCGCAGAGTTAATGCATAAATAAGAATGGGCAATCAAGAAGGTAAATTGGAACACATACCTAGGGGAAAAACATAGAGAGATGGATCTGAATGAACTTGTGGAGATTAGAAACCGAGCATAGGACGACAGTTTCGTATACAAGGACAAGGTAAAGTGCTGGCATGATAAATTTTTCAGATAAAAGATCTTTTTTCCTGGACAGAAGGTATGGTTGTTCAATGTGAGGCTGAAGGTTTTCCAAGGGAAGCTCAAATCCAAGTGGACAAGTCCGTTTATAGTCCGTGATGTGCATGCTAGTAGATGTGTAGAGATCTCAGATCTTATAAATGGAGCGCAAACATCTCTAGTGAATGGACAATTGATGAAACACTTTGTCAAACCAAATGAAAAATTAGTCCATGTTGAGGAGATTGTTTGCATGTGAGAGGCAGACTTAGAAGACACATATAGAGATGCGCATGAAGCCTTGCAACATTGATCTCTTGCCATCAGCAACATCAAAAAGATTCAGAACACAATTAATCTGTATATTCTCACTGCTCCTTGTATATATATTTTCTTTCTTTCCCTCCCCAGTGATTCGAATCACTCGCCCAGTCTCCATATCGTTTCATTTTATGGCTATACTTAGGATGACCGTATCCTAAGTATTGGGGGAAGAGTGACCCGAGTCTCTTAAATCATTCTTTGTACATTCTTCAGATCTCATCGGTCCTCACATTCACTCTTGTCCTATATGTAGGCTAACCATAGCCTAAGTATAGGGAGGACCGATGCCCATCATGTATATATACTCATCCATTTCCCCTCTTAACCTTGCCCGCCCCATTTTTTATCTTCTTCTTCTACACTTAGGCTGCCAAAGCCTAAGTATAGTGGGCGAAGCAAATTCTATACTTTTTGCTCTCCTACGCTTAGCACGAGCTATGTCTTTTTCCTCGCTTCTCGTGCTCTGAGGACATAGTACACGCTACATATAGGGGCGTGTATATATTACACATATACTTTACCCATAGCTCGTACTTTTGCGTATTTTTTGTATATATTATGTAATAATTATGGTGTGGGTAAAAATTGTTTTTTTTTTGTAAAATACATGTATACTTGTATATTGTATAATGCTTGTATAATTTCTAAAATTCTTGTAAAACTTTTATAAAATAGGAGGTATAACAAAAAGCAAAAAAATAAAACAAAAAATAGGCTTCTTATTTACTCTTGCATATCATCCTTGCATTCAAAAGAAAAAAATGTGTCTTGCACTTCATTCATCTACATAGCATGTCATCTGCATCTCATCTGCATATTTAGCATACGCTACATGAAAAGTTAGTGGAAACTGAACCATGTTATGAATAGATGTCAAGGATGGATTTGATTTGACCTTAATCTACCTAATTTCAGAAGAACCTTACAGGACCTGGAGTTAATATTTTCAGGTCATGTGACTTAATTCTTTGAATTCGCAAGTCTATGTTCACATGTCATCTTTATTGGTCTAAATAAAATATTTTATACGCACGTACGATTCTTTTAACCAGTGACCTAACTTGGACAAGCACCATGCACACAACTCTTCATTGATGAGATGGTGAAGAGGGAGAATCCTTTGGCTTGGAGTAGCAAATGGTGGAAACATCCATCCTCCTCCAGGGAGGGTAGTGCATCTCAACCAAGTCTAGTGGCATTGACATCTAACGACAGGAAGTTATGGGTTGTGATAAAGCTTGAAAATAGGGATAGTCTACTGGCTCAAGAACAAAATCTCCTTATGTACTTGCTTCACCTTGTATATATGTCAAAAAAAGAGAAAAAAGAGAAAAAAATGCAGAATCTCCAAAAGTGGGCATGCCTGATTGAAAAATAAAATGCCTTCCAGAGTGTATATACAAGTATAGAAAAATAAGAAGAGCTTCAAAGCTTGCAGCTGGATGACTTGGATACACTGGTCAAGCAACCTAGGAAAGGTAGCTACATTGTCTACCATTTCTCTCCACCCCCTCTTTTTGTGCTGGTTGCACTTGAACTTAGAAGGAAATACCCCGCTCCTCGAGTAAAGAGTGGCTAGAACGGGGAATTAGAGTTACTTTGCTAGAGGAGGTTGGTTCTTTGCCATTTCTGATAAGGAGAGATATACTTCACTTATACAGTACAAGTAAGATTCATAGTCATCAGAATTTACGTCTGAGGATATGTTCCGACCTGATTGTTGCAGCGACTTGAATAAGAAACTTGTGGATCTTAAAAACTGTTAAGTCTTAAATTTAATTCCCAAAGGTTCTGCCACACTATTAATCCAAAGTTTGAGTCAAGCTCCATTTTCACCTTTTGTTCATGACCTTGGTATATTTCACTTTTGCATTTCATTTTAGTTGCTCGAGGACGAGTTAGGTTTAAGTATAGGTGCTTGATGAATATGTGATTCATCACTCTTAAAGTTGAAAATAGAGCTTTGTTCTCGAGTAATAGCTACATATCTCCACTTATATTACGTAATTGACAATTCGGGGTAATTCTCGAGAACCTAGTTCAGACTTCGTGAACCGATCTCCAGACTCCCCATCTTCTCCAATAAACCGAGATCACACTCATCCCGAAACTTGCCCATTTTGGATGGAAATTGATTTTACTTCATACACGCCTCCATCCTTAATGAAATCATGTGTTGACCTTAACACAAATTGATTTGTTACTTATGGTGCCTCCATACAGATTGATCAGGGCATTTCATTTGCAGATCAAGATCCCAATCTGGAGACAGAAATTGTGATAGAATCATATTCATAATTGGAGAGAGAGATGGCTCCTGCAGGAAATGTCAAGGGACCAGAACCATGCCCTCAACCATATAAGAGTCCGCAACCGGATCAGAATGTTGTCAATGCTCATATCGTTGCCTCTATTTAGGCAATCCAACAGAAGCTCACGATTCAGGCTTTAGCACATGTCGCCTTCCAGGACGTGCTCAATGAATTATGGAGAAGGATAGACAATGAAGGAGGAGGATTCGAAGAAAATCTCGAAGGTGGAGGTGGTTGAGGCCTAGTAGATGAGCCTAGCATAGAACAATCTAAGATATATATCAAAGAAACATATAATCCTGGGGGAGGACAAGTCACTGAATGGGTCCAGATTCCTACAATACATGCCCATTTTGAGTTGAAGCCTCAACTATTGGCGCTCCTACCCACCTTCCAAGGGAACACCAACGAAGAACCTTACATTCATCTACAACAATTCGGGCACATCTGTGGCACAATTCACTACCCGGGTGTACCCTTGGGGGTAGTTATGATGACGACATTTCCTTTCAGCCTTCATGACAAGGCCCTTCATTAGATCAACCACTTGGGGAAGGTCATCACCACCTAGGAAGAACTCAAATCAACCTTTTTGCACAAATACTATCCCCTTGGGTGACTCAATCAGATGCGTGACCGTATAGCAAACTTCACCCAAGCCACTCACGAATCCATCCATGAGGCTTGGGAGAGGTTTACTGATTCGCAAGAAAAGTGTCCCCATCATGAGATTCCTAGGACCGACCTGGTCCAACACTTCTTGCGGGGTCTTACAGAGAGTCAGAAGCTAGTGGATGTAGCATGTGGTGGCTCTCATTTCAACAAAGACGAGGACGTCATCTGACAAATCTTTGAAGAAATGGTCGAAGGAGAGATTGCTTTATCGTCGTCATGTGTCTATCAGCGCCAGCCATAAAATGTTAAAAAACCTATGTACAAGGAAGCATCCCATGAGCCGGACATGGAGGAGAGCTCCAATATGAGTATTATTGGGAGCCACCTTTCCAAAGTAGATGTAATTGAGAAGAGATCACAGGACCTGGAGAAACTTGTTGTGATCGAATAAAGAACGAAGAACCTGGACAAACTAGATCAAATCACCAAGCAACTGGGGCTGTTGGTGAGTATAATCAGCTCCTGCAACTCTGTGTCTACATCAGCCCCCACTCCAACTAAGATGAAGGAATATGCATCATCATAAACTCCTCAGCTGAGTCAGCCCCAGCCAGCGGTTCAACACATCTACTACATGCAAGACCTAGAGCCACCCACTCCACAGCAATCACAACAACAACTGGTCGTCTATCAACCAGAGCCCCAGTACATTTCAGAATAGTTCTCCCCTCCACCTCTTATTCAGGAGGTGAATGGTGTATGGTCAAATGATGTGCAACCGACCTGTCCAGGCGACCTCAATAGAGTCAGGCTGCTAAATCCTGCTAGTTCCCTCAACAAGGAGGGAGGTTTGTCCAAAACAACTATCCTCAACACAACAACACTAGTAGTCTCCACAATTCCATGGCAATTGAAGACAGAACCGGTACCAACAACCGCAGTACTAACAGTACCAACAGAACCAGCAGTATGCGGTTGAGCCCTATCAACAAGACCCTCCTCAGCAGTATCAACAATGTCAACCTTCTCCCCAGTATCGTTCTCAGTACCCCAACCAACAGTCTAAGTACCATCAAAAATACCGACGTAACTAGCACGCCGACGTGTTTTAGGTTGTATCTCTTGTGAACCTCGCCTTGGACTGCCTAGGCAGCTTGTCAAGGGTCTTGCAGATCTCAAACAGAAGTTGGACGATTTCACCACCACCAAGACCTCCATTCCCACACAAGTGGAGGAAAACCCCAATAGTTTTATGAAGAAAGAGCAGGTAGTGTGTGAGGTTCCCTCTGTTCTTACAAAGTCAGATATAAATGAATTATTATTATCTAATGTTGTCACTCTTAGGAGCGGTAGGACCTTGCAACCATCATCCACTTGCAAGGGGAAGAATAAAGCAACCACAGGGGAGTCCTCGTCTTCTTCTACATTAGCCGGACCAGCAGCCAGACCAGGTTGAGGAAGAATAAGAAGGAAAAGCACCACCAAGAATCCAGAAAAATCAGCAAAAACAAAAATGCCAAAAAGATAGCACCAGTAGCAGCAACCGATGCACCGCCCAACCAACCATGGAGGAGACCACACCTACAGTCGATCTGACGCCAGCTGATGGAGCCTTGTTCGAAGATTTTGGAAGCCTGCCTTTCCTGGATGACCCTGCTCATTTTAGTAATCCACATGTATATCCTGATGTGGGCATAGATTTTATTAAAAATAAGAACACTATTTTCATTGTTTCTTTTGATTATGTACATATTCCATTTTCTGATGCAATGAGAAAATCCAAAAAAAATATAAATTTAAAAACGGCCTTGTATGACCCTGATGTTGTGGAAATAATTCAGAATCTTGTTCTTGAAATGCCTCTTCTCAAAGCCATTAAGTACATGCCTAACATTAAGAAAAGTTTAAAGGAGGCATGTAACTCAAAGAGACAACCACATAAGGCTCATGAAAGAAATGTAAAGCACATTCTCACCGCAACTACAATAAATGCAATCAGCAATCTCCCAACAAAAAAGGAGGACATCGGAGCTTGTCTAGTTAGATGTCAGATGTTAGACCAAGAGTTCGACTAAACTATACTTGATAGTGGATCCCCATTCAACTTATTTCCTACATCATCGCTCACTCAAGTCTAGTAGAATAATTCTGCAGTTCGCAGACACATCCATTAAGCGGCCCCAGGGAATCCTAGAAGATGTCGTCGTCACCATTCAGGGAGTGTAGTTCCTTGTGGACTTCATAGTTCTGGACATGGACACTTCAACCCCTCTTCTGCATACCCCAAAAATTCTTCAACGGTTGTTCCTTCGAACGGCTGAGGCGGTGGTAAACTATGGCACCGGACAGATAACATTCCGTTCAAATAGTGATAAGTGACGATTGAGACGATCCAAATGCCAAAACCTTCAGCATTTACATCAGACGAGAGTGAGTCGGCGAAGAAACAAGCAGAAGACTGTGACTTTTTGGATGAGATCTGTGATACAAATCTGTTCATGGATGACATCAAAACCCAAGCTTTCCTCTCCATAAAGGACGTCTTAGACAACACAGTCGAGTTCCTTGATGTCTGTAAAGATGAGATTTTTGCTGACTTGTCTGATGAATACATTTATGGCCACCTATCCTTGGAAGAGCAAGAGGACATTATTGAAAATTTATGTGAACAACATTCAATTATCGATGAATTTTATGAAGCACTACACTCATAACTTACAGTTTCCATGGTAACACTACATATGAAAGACCTGACACCTTCACCCTGCACAGTAGCAGAAGCCACCACTGAGCTGAACCAATCCCCACCTGAGCTCAAACCACTTCCATCAAACATGAAGTATGCCTTCCTTGCGAGCGCACCGAACATGTTCCCTGTAATAATCAATTAACATCTAACCGAGGAACAAGAATCTTGTCTTCTTGAGGTTCTAGAAAGAAACCGCAAGGCCATAGGTTGGAAAATTTCTGGTCTCCATGGGATAAACCCCTCATTGTGCCCGCATCACATATACCGTGAAGAAGATAGTAGGCCCTTCCGTGAATCCTAGTGTAGATTAAATCCAAACCAGCGAGAGGTTGTGATGAACGAGATAACAAAATGGTGTGATGCAGGATTCATATAACCCATCTCCGACTCAAAATGGGTGAGTTTGCTGCATGTTGTGCCTAAAAAGTCAGGGATCACTAAAAATCATTGGCATTTCTTCATTTATTCTGCATAATTAGCATTCATGCATGTTTTGATAATAATGGCATTTTATCACTTATTTTCGCACAAAATAAGAAGCCAAAACTCCCATCCAAAAATTGACTTGTAAATAACCTAACTTCCCTAATTTTTAACTAATTCATGCTAACTCCAAATGACCCGAAACCACCTCCACTGTGTACATATCACTAACAAGAATATACAAAAAAATCACTAACCTAAATAAGTGGACCAAAAACCCAAACCCTAGTTCTAGGATTTCCGGACTAAAACCTTCATATCTTCCTCATACAGTGTCTGATTTGATCCTACTCACTTTTTTACTAATGTACATTCCATTACCTTCAAAACAAGACCAAGTTCAAGTGAATAAGAGCTCATATCTGAAAGTTGGGTTTTGGGCCCCTTTATACATTTTGTATTTTAGCGGTTTTTTTGACCTATGATTGTATGTACATAATTAACCCATTTTATTTTATTTCTTTCTCCATTTGTCTTCTTTGATGAAAGATTTATTAAAATGCGTAAAGATCCAAATCCAAACTAAGCTTGGAATCAAAGAAACCAATTGAGTCCGAGTCTTCACTAACTATTTATACAGAAATTGTCTTTTCCGTATTTTATTTTATTTCTTTTTTCTTAATTATTAAAATCCAAAAATTAAATTAATGTTTAAATATTTACATTTGATTTTGTCCTATTATTTCTGAATTTTCTGGTTTAAAACTGACAAAAATTATAAAACCAAAAATCAAGGTATTCTATGTACATGGGATACCCCAAAATTATTACTTCGCACAAATGATCGATTTTGATTTTGCTGTCTTAATGAAAGTTGTATATATCATCGAGACGAGAAATTTTTGTGAGGAAACTTTTTCGATCTGAGGTCATTTACTAATTTTTACGTATTTATCAATGTTTTTATTTTTTCGATTTTTGTGGGGCTGGCACGTGTTAGCTCCTGGAGCCACCATGTGTCACCCATTTTTGGGCCTTTTATTATTTCATTTTTATATAAAAATATTAAAAAAATCACCGCACGTGCAGAGCACGTGCCTCCCACGCACGTGCCCTATACGTGCTCCGTTGGACAACCCTCTTGGCACCACATGACATTACCTCAGTCGCCCGATCTCGACCGATCGGACGGTCGAGGCCCATCATCTTCATCCCAGGCTCCACAAAATCTCCATCGCCTCGTGATCCCCTAATTTCGCCACCCTTCACTGACGAGTCCGAAATCGCCGTGTTAAAAAGATGTTTTTATTTTTCGTGCATAAAATTAATGTCATTCGTTGTAGGTGGCAATCAGAATCGATCAAGAAAACTACCACACAAAATATTCGTCAATTTTAATGAATGCGGTTTTATGTTTATTTTACTTGGGCAAGCCCCAAGGTTGAACACAAGGAGGAAAACGAATAACCTAGAATTATGTCTATCAAAATTTGTGCACGGTTTTCAAGGTGGTCTTTTTTTCGAATTTTTAATGCAATAGAGAATTCAAAATCCAATTTAGGCCTACTTTAGGGAGTAAAATGTCAATTACATTCAAACAATGTCCGAAAAATATGAAATTTGGCTGAGATGATAATTAATACAAAATGAATGCACTTTAATTTTTTTGGAATTTTTGGATGCAATATGAATTTTTTATGAATTTTTAAATGCAAACAAAATAAATTTCAATATTTAAATATAATAAATACTAAACCTAATTATTTTCAAGAGATAAAATTGTCTAAGATCCATCACTATGTGATGGATCTCAGAAAAATCCTAAATCTCGAAAATGTGAGATTTAATACCTATTAAAAATCAATCACCAAAATATGCAAAATGATTTTTACAGGGCAATCTATGCATATAAATGCAAATCTTTTTAGGCATAATGTCAGGCGTAGTTAATTCTACAATATGTGATTTTTCGGGAATTTTTAGAGCAACGGTTAATCTAATATAAATTTCAGAGCACCAAATGGGTAAAATACATAATTTTCCACAGAACAATTAATTATTCATTAACCATCAATCATAAAAATGTCCATAATGTATCAAACCTTAGAGAATTAAATGAAAAAAATCATGCTAATTTTTAATAAATAAAATGATGTAAAGAAGATGTTCAAAATAGAGGGGGAACACAGGGATATAACTGCAATAAATAATATAAATATAAAAAGGTAGAGGAAGAACCTATTTGTAATAACCTATAGTTGGGCGGTAATGTCTGCAAAATACCCACTAGGTCACGTGCCAAGCACGTTACCTTGGTCGGTGGCGTTAGCGCAAATATGGAGGAACTTAGGGGGAAACTTGCAAATTCTCCAGGGGGTCACATGCACCGCACGCGACCCCTGGATATTGACTTCTGCTGATGTCCCCCAATCCACATGCGTGGCACATGACGGGGTCTCAAGCTTAACGCCCAGTGGCAATAGCGGCGGAGGGCAAGGCCGAGGTGGGCTGGCCAAGGATGGTGGTGGATGGCCGGAGTGGAGACGCCTGAAGCCTTTGCGTCATGGCGATGCAGGCAGCCGTTGGTGAAGCTCCCTAGCAAGGTGGTGGAGTTGAGCGTCGACGCGGAGATGACCGTGGGGCGTTGTCGGAGGTAGTTGGGCATTGGAGGTGAGGTCAAAGAAGCTGGTCGTTGAAGAGCGTCGGAGAAGATGGCGGAGATAGAAGTCGTTGGTGGTCGTTGATGGCTCGATGAGGTTGAAGACGTGGCAAAGTAGGCAGAGGCATAGGCGGTTGTAATGGCATTGATGGCAGTGTCGTAGGACGTTGTCGTTGGCTCGACGGCTGGCCGGAGAAAGGCAGGGCCTCTGGAAGGTGCTTCTGCAACGAGGGCCGGGGGGTGCCCTCGGATCTCGCCGGAGAGGATAGAAGAGCGGTGTTGTCACCACCGTCACCTGTAGCAATTGAAGTTATTTACGGATGGGAGCATCAGAAGGGTGTGGCGGTGTATAAATAGGGGATGGGTTTTTGGCTGGCGATGGAAGGACCTGGTGAGAAGATCGGGGATTGATTTTTAATTGGGTTTCGTCGGGGTTCGATTGGAAGGAGATCGTTAGGGGATCTGAGATGGAAGGTGACATGCATCGAAAATCGTGGGATGGCCTGTGATCAAAGGCTCGTGATGGCGGTCGACGAGATATGGCCACGAGATTTGGGGAAGAATCGAAGGCGGAGGGTTGATAAAGACGACGCACAGGCGCCATGTAGCGGGCAAGGGGGCAAGGGGAGCACACGTGCAGTGCGCGTGTGAGGGGCGGCACGTGCGTTGCACGTGAGCGGCTTTTAATTTTTTTTTAAAAAACGAATAATATATAAAGCCAAAAAATGGCTGACACGTGGCGGCACCAGGTGCGGCCACGTGTCTGCACCACAAAAATCAGAATTTAAATCCTTTGTAAAATATAAAATAAATAGTAGACGCCTCAGATCAAAAAAGTTTCTTCACAAAAATTGCTCGTCTCGATGAGATCTACAACTTTCATGAGGACATCAAAACCAAAATCGATCAAATGCACAATGTGATATTTTTTTGGTATCCCATGTACATAGAATACCTTGATTTTTGGATTTTGTAATTTTTTTATCATTTTTAAACCAGATAAAAATCCAGAAAAAATATGGTAAAATCAAGAATAAATATTTACACCATTATCTATTTTTTTGGTTTTTTTATTAATTAAGAAAAAGAAGATATAAAATAAAATAAGAAAAAGATCCATTTTGTACAATCGTTTAGTGAAGACTTGGAGTCATTTTGTTTCTTTGATTTCAACTTCAATTTGGACTTGGATTTTTATGCATTTTAATAAAACTTTCATCAAAGAAGACAAATGAAAAAGAAATAATCTAAAATAGGGTACTTATTAATAGGTCAAAATCAGCTAAAATGCAAAATGTACAAAAGAGGCCCAAAACCCAACTTTCACATATGATGTTCGGTGCAGCGGAATTTAAAAAATTTTCATGCGAAGAAATCACATGATCCAAGAACGATTCTCAAATCGTTTCATCTATAACCACAACAAGTATAATGCAATACCTCTTGAAGCGTGGTTGATTGAGTCTTTAAGAAAAAGAGACCTCCTGTCTCAAGTCCGATCGTCGGAGAAACGGCTTACGAGCGCGGGGATGAGTCACGTTGTCCTCGCAATCCAACGAGTTGATCCAAGCACGTTGAACTCTTGATCTCGTCGTACGAGATCGAACTTCTCCTTTGTGAGCGTAGCACTCCAGGAAGATGAAGAATCGCAGAGCGTCAAAGCGGTGACGCAGTGGCGTGGACGATGACTAAATCTTCCCCTAGGGTATTGGTGGTCGGCCACCAAGAGAGAGAGGGAGAGGGCTAGCGTATGAGGAGAAAAGAGAGAGAGAGAGAGATGTGCTACCAATAGCATGTAATAGAGAGCATGGTATGCCTCTCTATTTATAGGGTTTTAGGATCCATGGATCTCAATCCATGGAACATATAAAATCAATGGATGAGATTGATTTATGTCAATCCAATGGTCAAGATTGTTGTTGGTAAAAAAACAACAACTTATGATTTAATTTAGATTAAATATATTTGATAAAATAAATATACATCAATCCTAAAATTAAATCAATCAAATAAGGAGAAGATTACAAAGGAGATCAAGCCTTCCCAAGGAATAGGGTGGACGGCCACCAATTCTACATAGGAATTGGGTGCCACCAACCACCTTCCAAGTGGGGTGCAATCTCATGGATTTCCATGAGATTGCATATCTCCTTGATTTTCTCCATAATTTATGCAACAACTTTTGTTGGGATTTATTCACCAAAAATCATTCACAATTAATTTTGGGAATATTGCAATCTTGACATTGGAAAATTGTGAATCACATTCACAACCCAAAACAAAATATAATTGACATTTTCAATTAATTAGACAATGTGTATCCAATACACATTAATAATTAATCAACAAAGATAAATTATAATCAGCTCTCTCTAATACATTATAAATCACATTTATAATATATCATGAATAATTGGATATTACTATTCACAGTATTCTTATCTAAGATAATTAAATCACATTTAATTACATTGGATAATTCCTCGTACATCATGATAATTAAATCACATTTAATTATCAATTTGTCAATGCTTAGATCTTATGAAATTATTCTTGAACCATTCAAGAATAATGTTATTTCTCCTCAGATACTTGGAGATAAGGACATGGAGATTGTATTGTTCCTCGTATAGTGACTTGGACATTGAGATCACATCTCAAATCCAGATCCCATAGACCTCTCATAGATGCTTGATTAAATCAAGACCGCAAACCTAATATTCTCATTGCAACTAAATCTCATTCAGATCAATGTCCAATACATGGACTAAGATTAGATCACTTCTCTACTGAGAGGAGTCACTAAAATCCAGACCTGTTTCATCACTCCCTCGGAATGGAAGCATCATGGTTATACAATTGTTTATGATCAAATCACCCTCAGGTATTCCCAATACCTGTACATCCTGCATACTGGAAGACTCATGATCATTCTAAAGATATAGATCACTTTGCACTGTCATCTTCATGGTCTGATCACAAAGTTTCTCAATCTTGGTCCTTGGGATATGGTACAGATCATATGCTTTCACAAAGCATATATCTTACCTTCAAATTCCTGTCATGCTTCTAAAGCATGACGACCATGCATGGAATTTGATCAGTCCCAATACCTCATGAGTGAGCTCATGTCTCCTGGTTTTCAAGTGAACCTGTACGATCCCTTTGAGAGATCGTATTACTCATATGCCCTTACATGCACACTAGCTCGCTGGTGTATAGAACTTGGTTTGGTCATCAACCTAATAGTCTGCCAAATGTACATACTCATACATATAGCAACACATCTATCTCTGGTCAGAGGATGTGTGCCTATGATGTGAAAGTATTCATCATAGGTCTTTTGGTTATCTCGATCTCGTTAAGTCAACCCATTGACTTAACTAATCTGATACCTCCGAATCACTATTCCCATGCAGAGGATCTGCATCAAGAGGTCGATCAGATATTAGCCTAATGAGATAGCATTGTCATCTCCTACTCAAGTTGGAGATCATCACTTGTCAATCTTTTGATGATGGTTGATGAGTCCTCTATCTAACCCCTTAGATATTCATCCAAGCATCAACCTCTATCATTCAATCAATGAATCAACAATTGTATGATTATCAAGTTGGCCATGGTACATAACCCTTATTGTACAGAGGGACCTTATAGTGCATTCATTCAATCAATTTCAGAAACGGAGTGAAACATAATCAATAACTTTTATTGATAAATCATTTATTACAATAACATTTATTGCAGGAATGGTTTGCCTCGGGCTCACATTGCTAACAATCTCCCACTAGCCCTCTGAACCATTCAGGAACAATCCTTAAACCCATACTCATTACATGCTAGTCGAAAACCTTCTGTGTTAGAGGTTTGGTAAGAGGATCAGCAATGTTGTCGGCAGAGGCCACCTTGGTGATGATGATACCACCACGCTTTTGAATCTCACGAATTATGTGGTATTTCCGTTCTATGTGCTTTCTCTTCTGATGCCATCTTGGTTCCTTCGCCTGGGCAATGGCTCCCTTGTTATCACAGAGTAGCGGTATGGGAGTATCAGAGGAAACTATGCCAAGCTCCAGCACGAACTTGCACAACCATACCGCCTCCTTTACAGCATCCGATGCGGTAATCTATTCGACTTCTGTTGTTGAATCTGTTGTAGTGTCCTGATTCTTGCTTCTCCAGATCACAACACCACCATTCAACAGGAACACAAACCCTGATGTTTACTTTCGATCATCAATATCCAATTGGAAGTCAGAATCTGTATATCCCAAGACTTGAAGATCACCATCTCCATAGACCAAGATGTAATCTTGCGTCCGTCTTAGATATTTAAATATGTTCTTTACTGCATTCCAGTATTGTTCTCCATAGTAGGATTGGTAACGACTTACCACTCCCACTGCATGGCAGATATCTAGCCTAGTACACATCATGGCATATATTAAGCTTCCTACAGCCGATGCATAAGGACATCCAGCCATGACTTTCTTTTCCTCAACAGTTTGAGGAGCCATTCCTTTAGACAGGTGGATACCATGTCTTAAGGGTAGGAATCCTTTCTTGGAACTATCCATACGGAATCGTTCAAGAATCTTCTTAATGTATCCATGTTGTGACAATCCCAATATCCTCTTCTCTCGGTTTCTGAACAACTTCAGACCCAAGATGTAAGAGGCTTCTCCAAGATGTTTCATCTCAAAGGTATGGGACAACCAAATTTTCACACTGGTCATCATCCCTGTATCATTCCCAATGATAAGGATGTCATCTACATAAAGCACGATGACCACAATGGCGCTCCCACTAAGCTTCTTGTATATACAAGGTTCATCAGGATTCTGCACAAAATCATAACTCTATGGTTTCGTCAAATCTTATGTTCCCGCTACGAGAAGATTGCTTGAGCCCATAGATGGATTTCTTCAGCTTGCATACTTTGCTATCCTCAGTCATGAATCCCTGGGGCTGCTACACGTAGATATCCTCCTCGAGGTATCCATTGAGGAAAGCCGTCTTGATGTCCATCTGCTAGTTGTCGTAGTCAAGATATGCAGCTATAGCTAGCAATGTCCTGATGGATTTAAGCATAGCCATAGGAGAGAATGTCTCATCGTAGTCGATGCCTTCTCTCTGTGTGTAACTCTTGGCTACAAGCCATGCCTTGAAAGTCTCTACTTTCCCATCATGTCTCTTCTTTCTCTTGAAGATCCATTTGCACCCAATGGGTTTTACCCCTTTAGGTGGATCCTCTAGGGTCCATACACCATTCTTATGCATGGAGTCAATTTCTGACTTCATTGTTATCATCCATCTATCCATGTCATGATCTGCGAGTGCTTCATCAAATGAAGTAGGATCATATTGTCAGTTTCACTCGATACATGGAATCCATACCTTTCAGGTGGTGCAACCACCCTCGAACTCCTTCGAAGAGGTATGGGTGTTTCATCTTTATTTATCTCTTCAGTTTCTGGCTCGGGAAGCTCGGAATCCTCAGGGGATTCAAAGAGTTCCTTTACTTCATATTTATCTTGACCCTTAAGGAAATCATTCTCCAGAAATTTCACATCTCTAGAAACAAAAATCTTTTGAGTCTCAGGGTCATAGAGTTGGTATCCAATATCATCTCTAACATACCCAATGAAGTAACACTCACGAGAGCGAGATTCTAGCTTACTTGCATCCACGTTCTTCGCATGGACCAAGCAACCCCAAACCCTCAAGTGATTAACACTAGGTTTGGTTCCATAACAGAACTCATGAGGCGTCTTAGGTACAGATTTGCTAGGAATCTTATTCAGGATATGTATTGCAGTCTCTACTGCATATCCCCAGAAACTAAATGGTAAATGTGCTTTGCTCATCATTGAACGAACCATATCCATGATGGTCATGTTGCGTCTTTCAGCAACACCATTAAGTTGGGGAGTTCCAGGAGGAGTGAGATTGGAAACAATTCCATTCTCTTTAAGGTATTCCTTGAAGTCATATGAGAGGTACTCACCACCACGTTCAGATCGAATTCGTTTAATCTTCCTATTTGTTTGGTTCTCAACCAAAGCCTTGAATTCTTTGAACTTTTCAAAGGTTTCAGATTTATGACATAATAGGAAGGCAAACCCGTATCGCGAATGGTCATCAATAAATGTCAGATAATATTGATATCCATTTCGAGTCGCGGTACTGAAGGGACCGCATACATCAGTATGTATTAGGTCAATAATACCTTCGCATCTTGTAACCTTGTTATGGAAAGGCATCCTGGTCATTTTTCCTTGAATGAAATTCTTGCAAGTAGGAAAAGATTAACCCTGTAGAAAATCTAAAGGTCCATCCTTAATCAGTCTATTGATCTTATCAACAGACAAATGACCAAGCCTTTGATGCCAAATCTCATTTGAAAGATTTTCATCCTCCCTGGATCTTTTAGGATTTGTATTAGTGGTTGTAACATTCATAACACATTTATTAATGCACAATTCATAGAGTCCTCCAGAAGTCAAAATGTCATCAGCAATATATTTATCATAACGATTTATGACTAATTTATTACAGAACAGGAACTAATATCCACATCTAACTAGCTTAGATACAGATATTAAATTCCTTCTGACATCAGGTACATAAAGACACTCTTTAAGTACTAGGACTCTATCACTAAATAATGATAGCCGACAAGTCCCGACGGCGACTGCTACAACACTTGCATTAGATCCCATCTGGATGACTATCTCCCCTTCTTCAAGTTTTCTAGTTTCCTGAAACAAATTCAACAAATTGCATACTTGAACAGAAGCACCAGAATCAACAACCCAACTTCCTTCTCGTCCGATGAGAAAGCTGGTTTCAATGATAAAAGTAGATTTCATACCTGCTGGAGCTTTACCTTTGTCGACCGACTTCAGGTAATCCAGGAAATTACGCCTCCAGTGCCCCAGCTTTTTGCAGTGGTGACAGACATCGGTTTTCTTCGATGCCATTAGAGTGGATGCATTGGAAGACGAGCCAACACTTTGTCCCTTCTTCTTTCTCTTTTGGGTTGGGCCCTTCTGAGAACCATGCTTCTGACCGTGCTTCCCTCTGACCTATGCAACCATTGCACTGCCAACGGGAACATCTTTCTTCATTACATCTTCTGCAGACTTTAATGCAGCAAGAAGCCCAGCATTTGTCAATTCCAGCTTGTTCATGTGGAATGACACCGCAAAGTTATTGAAAGATTTGGGCAACGACAGCAGAATGAAATCAGATTGCATGTCTGCATCCAGGGTTTCCCCCAGAGTCTCCAGCTCCGATAAGTACCCAAACATTTTAAGTACATGTTCACGGACCGAAGTCCCTTCTTGCATCTTGCAGCGAACGAGTTCTTTCATAATGTTGTACCGCTGGGTGCGGTTAATGTCACAAAACATATCTTTTTGATTCAGCATAATCTCATGGCAAGTACTCATCTTCACATGTTGTTTCTGAAGAACATTGGAGAGAGAACCCAAGATGTAGCATCTAACCAAGACATGATCTTCATCATACTTGTCATTGTATGCTTTCTCTTCCTTAGATTTAGGGTTTTCATGCTTGTCTTCTGAGATCACATAACTTATGTACTCAGCCGAGAGTACAAGCTCCAAATTACGGATCCAATCCGAGTAATTCGATCCGGTCAACTGGTTGACCTCCAAAAGATTGCTCAATGGGTTCATGGACTTCATTTTCTGAAATTGAGAATGCACTATATTAGAACATATAATCATATATTCAAATTTATGATATTTGATTAAGGTTTTTAAATTCAAATTATTCTTGCATTGTCAACTTTGAAAGTTCATTCCCTTAATCACTTTCAAAGTAAGAGATATACTTACCGCTATATCTCAAGCAAGAATTGGGATCTCCTCTTTATCTTTGTTACATCCCAATAATATGAGAAACTGCAACACTAATAAAAAGAAGCGGGAACACATTCCGCCTTGCAAGTCCAACTTGCATTTCCCAATTTGGTCTTTAATACCCGGGCCCATCACCCCTAAGGTGATGTTGACCCGTCATTAATTGAACCAACTGTCAATAGGAATAGAACTCGCTATGCGCAATCCAATATCGCCCCAATAATATGAGGATATGATATTGGGATCACTACGCATACGTCCTTACTCTTTCGAGAAGCAAAGAGTCTGATCCAGATGCGCATGCATATAGGAGTTGTCACTTCGTACAGACATCTCATATATACAATCCCTAGCGACGGAAACCCTTCACCTTGGGGGGAGACCATGGATGTCACTTATGTGATCCTCCACCTCTAATTCAAATTTAATTAATTATCATGAATCACATTCCTATAATTAATTCTTCCAAGGGAATTGTCAACTCTAATCATATTAGAGTATTTTAATTGGACATAATTAATTCAATCATATTAAATTAATTATCAATCCAATTCAATCAATCAAACTTGATTGTTTTACTTGAATATATATAGTATTATTCTCAAAGTACGTATTAATTCATATTTTAATTATTAGAAAATACATCTTGATTTCTTCGGCATTATCAAGTCCCTACCTGCTGTCATGGCCAGTACCGTCGAGAGTGGGATGGACTACATACGTTGAAACCCGCTACCCCAGCGATCTCCGACTAGACACCATATCCGCCTCGGGAAAGGATAATGCCAAATAGATCAATTTGTACTTGAGATGATCATCGGTTCTTCAACCGAAATTATACCATATAGTAATCAAAACATTTTTTATTATAAGGAAATTTGCTAGACAAATTCCCAATCCTATTCAAGCAAGGAGTTTGATGATTGTGTTTCCAATTTTGATCTATATCAAATCTAATCAATTTATTGGTTGAGGCCAAGTCAATTAAGGAAATAATCATCTTCAAATATTTCTCAAATATTTTCCATAATTATTTCTTGAAATTAATAATTAATTTCATTAATTGACAATCACAAGATTCTTGACTAGGACTGTAATTTCAGCAGTGACCCCTACTTACTTAAATTAACATATCTCAATCATATTAAATCCAAATTAGACAAAATCAATTTTCATAGATTGCTAATTTGATTTAGGACAGAATGCAAGTGATGTTTCACGCATTTAGAGGCAAGTCTAAACAGTAATTAACTCTTTAATCATATTAAGATTTGCAGTTCCCGCAACAATGCATACATGTTCATTAAAACAACCATATCTCGAGCAAACGAAATCCAAATTATATAAACTCAGATCCTATGGTTTCCTTATTTAATGGGGAACAAAATCCATGTTAAATTCGTATTTAAACAATTTTAACAGTGCCAAATTATTCACTAAATAGAAGTGTGAAAATCAAATGCGATAAAAAACTTTCGCGACTTCCACGAACCCAAGTCGTCCTAGGTTTGCGGATTGTATCCAAAACCTTCGACCTAAGGCTCTGATACCACTTGAAGGATATGGAAAAAATTCTCAAGATCATCACGGAAGCGTGATCGTCGTATCGGATACGACGAAGAACGACTACTCGTACTAGTTGTTCGGTGCAACAGAATTTAAAAAATTTTCATGCGACGAAAGCACATGATCCAAGAACAATTCTCGGATCGTTTCATCTATAACCACAACAAGTATAATGCAATACCTCTTGAAGCATGGTTGATCGAGTCTCTAAGAAAAATAGACCTCCTGTCTCAAGTCCGATCGTCGGAGAAATGGCTTGCGAGCGCGGGGATGAGTCGCATTGTCCTTGCAATCCAACGAGTTGATCCAAGCACGGTGAACTCCAGATCTCATCGTACGAGATCGAACGTCTCCTTTGTGAGCATAGAACTCCAAGAAGATGGAGAACCGCAGAGCATCGAAGCGGCGACGCGGTGGCGTAGGCGACGACTAAATCCTCCCCTAGGGTATTGGTGGTCGGACACAAAGAGAGAGAGGGAGAGGGCTGGCGTGTGAGGAGAAGAGAGAGAGAGAGATGTGCTACCAATAACATGTGATAGAGAGCATGGTATGCCACTCTATTTATAGGGTTTTAAGATCCATGGATCTCAATCCATGGGACATATAAAATCAATGGATGAGATTGATTTATGTCAATCCAATGGTCAAGATTGTTGTTGGTAAAAAAACAACAACTTACGATTTAATTTAGATTAAATATACTTGATAAATCAAATATACATCAATACTAAAATTAAATCAATCAAATAAGGAGAAGATTACAAAGGAGATCTAGCCTCCCCAAGGAATAGGGTGGACGGCCACCAATTCCATATAGAAATTGTGTGCCGCCCACCACCTTCCAAGTGGGGTGCAATCTCATGGATTTACATGAGATTGCATATCTCCTTGATTTTATCCATAATTTATCCAACAACTTTTGTTGGGATTTATTCACTAAAAATAATTCACAATTAATTTTTGGAATATTGCAATCTTGACATTGGAAAATTGTGAATCACATTCATAAACCAAAACAAAGTATAATTTACATTTTCAATTAATTAGACAATGTGTATCCAATACACATTAATAATTAATCAATAAATATAAATTATAATTAGCTCTCTCTAATACATTATAAAACACATTTATAATATATCATGAATAATTGGACATTACTATCCACATTATTATTATCTATGATAATTAAATCACATTTAATTACATGGATAATTCCTCATACATCATGATAATTAAATCACATTTAATTAACAATTTTTCAATACTTAGATCTTATGGAATTATTCTTGAACTATTCAAGAATAATGTTATTTCTCCGTAGGTACTTGGAGATAAGGACAGGGCGATTGTATTATTCCATGTATAGTGACTTGGACATTGAGATCACATCTCAAATCCTGATCTCATGGACCTCTCATAGATGCTTGATTAAATCAAGACCGCAAACCTAATCTTCTCATTGCATCTGAATCTTATTGAGATCAATGTCCAGTATATGGACTAAGATTAGATCACTTCTCTACTGAGAGGAGTCACTAAAATCAAGACCTGTTTCATCACTTCCTCGGAATGGAAGCGTCATGGTTATACAATCGTTTAGGATCAAATCACCCTCAGGTATTCCCAATACCTGTACATTCTGCATACTGGAAGACTCATGATCATCCTGAAGATATAGATCATATTTACACTGTCATCTTCATGGTCTGATCACTAAGTTTGTCAATCTTGGTCCTTGGGATATGGTACAGATCATATGCTTTCACAAAGCATATATCTTACCTTCAAATTCATGTCATGCTTCTAAAGCATGATGACCATGCATGGAATTTGATCAGTCCCAATACCTCATGAGTGAGCTCATGTCTCCCGGTTCTCAAGTGAACCTGTATGATCCCTTTGAGAGATCGTATTACTCATATGCCCTTACATGCACACCAGCTCGCCGGTGTATAGACCTCGGTTAGATCATCAACCTAATGGTCTGCCAAATGTACATACTCAGACATATAGCAACACATCTGTCTCTTGTCAGAGGATGTGTGCCTATGATGTGACAGTATTCATCATAGGTGTTTTGGTTATCTCGATCGCGTTAAGTCAACCCATTGACTTAACTAATCTGATACCTCCGAATCACTATTCCCATGCAGAGGATCTGCATCAAGAGGTCGATCATATATCAACCTAATGAGATAGGATTGCCATCTCCTACTCAATCATGGAGATCATTACTTGTCAATCATTTAATGATGCTTGATTAGTCCTCTATCTAACTCCTTAGATATTCATCCAAGCATCAACCTTTACGATTCAATCAATGAATCAACAACTGTATGATTATCAAGTAGGCCATGGTACATAACCTTTATTGTACAGAGGGACCTTATAGTGCATTCATTCAATCAATTTCAGAAAGGGAGTGAAACATAATCAATAACTTTTATTGATAAATCATTTATTACAATAACATTTATTGCAGGAATGGTTCGCCTCGGGCTCACATTGCTAACAACTTGAACTTGGTCTTGTTTTGAAGGTAATTGAATATACAGTTGTTCAAAAGTGAGTAGGATTAAAACGGACATTGGATGAGGGAGATATGAGGTTTTTAGTCCGGAAATCCTGAAATTAGGGTTTGGGTTTTTGGTCCACTTAATTGGGTTAATGATTTTTTTTGTATTTTTCATTTATTCTTGTTAGTGATATGTACACAGTGGAGGTGGTCTCGTGTCATTCGGAGTTAGCATGAATGAGTTAAAAATTAAGGAAGTTAGGCTATTTACATGTCATTTTTGGCTTGTTTTTTGGCTTCTTATTCTGTGCAGAAAATAGCGCTAAAAAGCAATTCTTATGAAAACAGGCATGAATGGTAATTATGCAGAATAAATGTGGATATGCTGTTGATTTTGAGGGATTTGAGCTTATTAAATGAGATTTAGAGTGATGAATCCAAGATTCATCATCCCCCTATACTTAAACCATGCTCGTCCCTGAGCATCAAAATACCATGTGGTGAAATGAGATTGGGTTCCATACCAAGACCATGAGCTGAAGGTGAAAGTAAAACTAGAATCGACCTTTGGATTGTTAGTTTGGCAGAACTTCTGTGAGACATAGAATTTTAGAATCAACAGCCCTCAAGTTCTACACATCATTGCTACAGTTTTGGCTCAGAAGTCATCTTGGATCAACCCTCTTCCCAAAGTATACCCTATGAACATTGAACAACCGACTCATGTGTGTGAAAGGTTTTAGCTCTTCCCATCCAGAATATCGGACTACCATGTTCCTCTCCTCTCCAGTAACTCATCCTCGAGGAGTCAGGTATTTCCTTCTAAGGTCTGTCACGTTGTGTTCACAATCGAATTGGGGGGAGAAGAAAGAAGAAGGGGAAAAGAACTGGAGGGTGGCCAGTGTAGTCACCTCTCCTTGTGAAGATGGCCAGTGTAGCCGAGTCTCCACCAAGATCTGTAGGTTTTCTTTGAAGCTTGGACCTTTTTGGTCAGATATTTATTTGGTAGAATGCTTCTTTGTATTTGTATTTTTTGGTGGTTCTGCTTGGATCTTGTTGTGCCCCTACAGATATAGAATCTTTTTGTTTCCGTACATTTTTTGGGGTCTTAGAAAAAATTGTGCCCAGTCGTCCATCCCTTTTCCGAAGCTTTATTTCAACACGTACTCCGATCTTTAGATTTCCACGCTACTAGAAAAGAAACTGACACAGTCTTCCAACATCTCGTCTGAGTTGAGCTAAGTGCATAGTGCGAGAGTACAAATTAATTCCCTATTTCAGAGTAGTACCCAGAATGAAGAGACCAGGTTAGACACTAAGAGTCAAACGCTGCACATTGTCATGTGGAACTCAAAGAATTAAGTCAAAGACCTAAAGTTTCTAAAATCCCATTTCTCGATGAAGTTCCTCTAAAACTTAGGTGGTTTAAGGTCCAGTCCAGACCGCTCTCGGTTTCTGCTCATAACTCAGTTCAGAATCCAAAGACTTTTCACAGATGCAAATGCATGAAGTGGTGGATGAAGTGCAGGTGTGTGAAATGCAGACACATTTTTTCCTTTTCTTTTCTTTTTTTTTTGAAATTTTATGGAAGGGATTTTTGGTTTTTTTGCAAAAATGAATAATAAGCCATTTTTTCAAAAAAATTTGGGCATTGTTAGTAGCAACCTCTTTTTTCTCTTTTTCTTTTGTAGTTTTTTTCAAATTAGTTACCCACCTCGTAAATACATATAGGCTTATGCGAAAGTACGAGATATGCATAAAATATATACAGAGTATATGTACAGACCCCCCTATACTTAGAGAGTGATATGTCCTCAGAGCACAAGAAGTGTAACGAAGACATAGCTTGGGCTAAGCGTTAGAGAGTAAAAAATTGATATACAATGGTCCACCCCCCTATACTTAGACTGTGAATAGTCTAAGTATAGAAGAAGAGCGCAAAAAGAGGCGGTCGAGATATGTAAATGAGGAGAGTATATAAAGGTGGGTGTCGGTTCCCCCTATACTTAGGCTCTGGTAAGTCTAAGTATAAGAGAAAGGTGGAAATGGAGCGATCGGAAGAAAGAGTGTGATGCGGGAAAATGGTATATACAGATGGCATTGGTCCCCCCTATACTTAGGCCTTATCCTAAGTAGAGGAAGAAGCTGTACAAGGAGACCGATGTGGTCGGGAGGGAGGGTGGGTAGCCAATGATTAAGGCGGTTCTTGGTTGATCTTCTTGTGAGCTTGTGGTGGGAGATCATAATGACGAGATGGAGATGAAGCATATGATTCCCAACTATTATCAGTGTCATCCTTAGAAAAATTATAGAGGATAGTAGATGAAATATTTGAGTCAGATGAAAGGTATACATCATCAGAATTATCCTCAGAGGAATAGTATTTAAAAGTGGACACACTCCAGATATTCATGTCTTTTTGTTTCTTCAATTGTTTCCTCAAAATTCGTTCCTTTTTTGGATCAAGTGGTTTGTCCTCAGATGAATACTCAGAAGCACCGGTTTCAGTAAGCTCATAAGAAATAATTCTGGTGTACTTGTAGAGGGCGGGAGCATTAGCTTTGGATGAATAGTAGTTAGGAACAGGAGTTGTCCAACGTGAATTGAATTGTGGATCCTTGCGAAGATATGGCTTTAAAGTTGCCAAACAGACTTCACTCATGTAGACAACCTTTTCCGGACCTGATGATGGATCATCAGCTGATTCCTCTTCCGAAAGGTCGAAGGTGACTTTCTTCCTCTTGTTTCGTGAAGGTGTCGGTTCACTTGAGTACCCAGATAAATAACGATTGGAATTCTTCTCCTTTGTCAGTGTGCAGCTTGCGTGTTTGTTCTTACTCTCCTGAATATTGGTACACTCTTGATTTGGGATGATTTGGTCAAGCTATTCAGAGAATGTTGCTCCAAGGTCCGACCATGCATATGTCTTAGGATCATAGAAGAAATTTTTGTCTATTTTGAGATCCGCGGGAATTGAAATACTGGGGAGAGTCTCTGGATGTTCAATCTCAATTGATTTGACATTGGATC
The DNA here is from genome assembly GCA_037367405.1 of Ottelia alismoides. Classification (NCBI taxonomy): domain Eukaryota; kingdom Viridiplantae; phylum Streptophyta; class Magnoliopsida; order Alismatales; family Hydrocharitaceae; genus Ottelia; species Ottelia alismoides. Next base: position 124,722 of record JAZKJV010011306.1, read on the forward strand.
ATTCCTGTATCGAGTTGATGTAATCCATGTAGTCAGAGTAGGTTGACCCAGGTTGTGCCCATGCATAAGTCTCCGGATCATATGATTCATATACAAGATTCTCCACGGCAAGCGCAATTGGGAATGGAGCAAGGGGGAGATTCTCTAAACCAATAGTCTCATCAACAACCACTATCTCAGGTGTAGCTGTGGGGGAGGGCTCTTCTACCGTTTCATGGTTACAGTTATCGGAGACTTCGTGGGTTGCCTCAGAAGACTGTGGTTCCTCATGAACAGGGTTAGATCTAAGTGCTTCCAATGCTGTGAAATTGATTTCCCGAATCTCACAATCAGTAATTGCCTTAGCCAATGCTAATAACGGCCTTTCGAGAATAATTGGAGACTGGGTGAATTCTTATTGATACTCAATATAAATAATCATGAATTCTACTTTGAGCGGAGCACCTTGAAATATCATGATGACAGAAATGATTCCTCTCGGCTGTTTTATCGATTGGTCAGCCAATTGAACAATCTCTCATATCTTCCGAACCGGTCCGAGTTGGAGTTCGTGAAATATAGAGGTCGTTAGGATATTGATCGGTGAATCATCATCAATCTGAGCATGGGTGAAAATTGTGTCTTTGATTCTGCAGTCGAATCTGGGCAACCGCTTCACTATGCGGCTCTTGGTTTTTCTCCTCAACACCAAAGAGGAGGCTATTGACAAGATATGTCTTTCAGTCTTTGTCTGTATCCTTCTCGACTTTTTGATCATTAATTTGTCCATTACAAATCTTTTAAGGTCGGGGAAGTGTTCAATGGCCTTTATAAAGGGAAGTTCAAAAATCAAACATTTTTCAAGTGCTTCCCATACAGTAGGATCCAAATTCCTCAGATCTTCTTCAGTCTCAATTTCTATGAAATTTTCTGGATTTTTGATTTTTGTGGTTTTCAAATATTCCAATTTTTTTGGTATTTTCTGTGTGGTGTGGTGATGTGGTGTCTTCCATAGATGAGAAGGGGCCTTGATATTCAGAGTAAGGGTCAGAGGCATAATCATTTCTAGGGGAATAATAAGCTGAAGTGTTGATGTCAGAATCATCCCTAGGTCTTTGAATATCCTCAAAATTTTTACTCTTAGATCCAATCATTTCCTCATTTATTTTTATGTCCGAGCCACCATAGAATGAGATTACTCGATCGGTAAATTTTTGAAATCTATCCTCCATTAATTCAAATCTTCTTTTTATCCTCGAAATATCATCCCCAAAATTCTGTTCAAGATCAATCATGGGAGCAATCGGTGTGTATTTAATAATTTCATCTTCCATTTTCCTGTATGTGGTAAGAGGAGAGTTTCTTGGAATATCCATTATATGATCATTATTTTCTGAAAATTTCTCCTCAAAAATTATGGAAGGGGGCTGCTCATATGGTCTAGGCATGTGTAGTTGGTCTGAGTAGAGTTCAATCCTTTGATCAAGATTGGTTAGACCTTGATATTGTGGAGTCAGCCTACAGGGTTTATGTGTTTCTATGTGGTCAGTCCAATCCTCTGTATGAGTACCATGTCTGAAGAGGGGTTTGCCATGGTCAATCAAATGCTAATGATCATTAAGTGCGGGTCTTTCCATCTGGGTTTAGTTTCTCGGCTAGTCATGAGATTCAAAGGTATTTGGATCTTGAAATGGCCCGTCAGTGAGAATCCGAGAATAAGACGGTTCAGTCCAAGATGGTAGATGGTCATGTGTGGTCGGATGATTCGAGTAGGTATTCAATGAGATGTTCGAATTCATCCGCAAGTGAAAGTCTACCGCAAATATTGGATGATTATTGATAGAAGAGGATATGGTCGATTTGGGCCTAACCGAGACAAATTCATTTTCATAGTATAGCTATGATGGATTTTCAGATAAATGTTCGGTCATTTTTGAAAGAGATGAAAGGAGTAAGGGGTTGGTTCTGCAAGAGTTTTTGGATAAGAGTTCCATAATGAGGTTTAAATCAAGAAAGGAGAGAGATGATTGCACGGGATAGTCAAGAGAAATTTTATCAAATGTATGGTTGTTGATCTTTGAAATCGATTCACGCACAACAATGAAAACACAAGTCAAACCCCAAGTTCATCAACACACGCAATGAAGTCGTAAGAGTTCGGCTATTATCTTTTCAATTTTAGTTGGTGATAAATCAATCTTGGAAAATATTTAAGCAAGCTGTTAGGTGTCGAAATTTTCGTAATGATTGGCCCGAATTCTTACGAATAGTTGCACCTACTTTTAGCCAGCATGGGAGTATGTACGGACCGTAGAACGACTACCCGTTACTTGAGGACGGAGCCTTACACAGTGTCCTCTAAACCACCCACTCTGCTAAGGAAATACGATTCGTTTACCAGTTACCCGCATATCCTCAATGAGAAGTAGCTAATCGTTTTTGGCAGAATCAGTAGTCAATATGAAAATATGAGTTTGGTCTCTAGCCTTAAGTGTCATCTCTCGCTCACTCAGAAAAATAAAAACATCCAAGGTCGGGGTTGCTCTCCCGTAAAAATTCTTGATTTTATGGGTTGTATAAAGTCGACTATAATTAGCAGTCCTATTTTTAATTAGGTGATCACTGAAGAATTAAATGGGCACAAATACACATCTACTGTTCAGTCCAAATTTCCTTTAAAATTATGTGATAAAAAAAGAGAGAGAAGTTCAGGAAAAGCTGATGCATGCGAAAAATGATGATGTATGCTTAGTTAGAAGACTTACAGTGAATCCTCGGAATATCCATGTAGGATGCAAAACAGAAATTGAAAATTTATTCTATATGAGTACAAGCCGATAAAAAACCGCACCTAGCAAAAGTTCTATTAGCAGGGAAGAATTGAGTTAAATATTGGCTAAGTTGAACGATCTATGTGCGTCTCAATTAGTGTGAAGTGTGGCCTAATTCCTACGAGCACAATCAAAAATTAAAATGCTCTGAGAGCCGTATGTGCAGGTTTATCCTAATCGCCACTCAAGTCGGGCCCCACCCTCACCAGAGAGTGAAACAGGCCATGACACACCACAGAAAAAAGTTTAAGGTCGTTATACACACGCGAGAGTCCAAACGGAAACCGTTGTAAATGAGCAATTAATTACAGAAATTAAAATTGCAGAAATTAAAATCCTAGACTCTACACTCTCTCACGACTCGACTCGATCTTAATTTATTTGTGGTTTTTTTCAGAAGTCAGTGAAGATGCTTCGGTTTCTTGAAAAACCGCTCCACTTATGCTAGGTACCTTGCAAGAAAAATAAGAGAGATTTGTTTAAGAGAGTGACTCAAAAATAAATCTAAAATAAAAAAAGAAAAATAAATGCTGAAAATAAAATGCAGGAAAAAATATGGAATTTACAACGAAAAATTCGGGGGTCAGACTACTCGAATGCAGAAAACTGGACGAAAATTTTCATAACACAAAATTAAGTCGTTTGCCTCCCCGGCAATGGAGCCATCTGACGAGTCCGAAATCACCGCGTTAAAAAGATGTTTTTATTTTTCGTGCGTAAAATTAATGTGTCGTTCGTTGTAGGCGGCAATCAGAATCCGTCAAGAAAATTACCACACAAAATATTCGTCAATTTTAATGAATGCGGTTTTATGTTTATTTTACTTGGCCAAGTCCCAAGGTCGAACACAAGGAGGCGAAGGAACAACCTAGAATTATGTCTATCAAAATTCGTGCGCGGTTTTCGAGGCCATCTTTTTTTGGAATTTTTAATGCAATAGAGGATGCAAATGCAATTTAGGCTTATTTTAGGGACTAAAATGTCAATTACGTTCAAACGATGTCCAAAAAATATGAAATTTAGCCGAGATGATAATTAAGACAAATGAATGCACTGTATTTTTTTGGAATTTTTGGATGCAATATGAATTTTTTTATGAATTTTTAAATGCCAACAAAATGAATTTCAATATTTACATATAATAAATACTAAACCTACTTATTTTCAATGGATAAAATTATCTAAGATCTTAGAAAAATCCTAAACCTTGAAAATGTGAGATTTAATACCTATTAAAAATCAAACACTGAAATATGCAAAATGATTTTTATAGGGCAATCTATGCATGCAAATGCAAATCTTTTTGGACATAATGTCAAGCACAATTAGTTCTAAAATATATGATTTTTTGGGATTTTTTAGAGCAACGGTTAATCAAATATAAATTTCGGAGAACCAAATGGGTAAAATACACAATTTTCCACAGAACAATTAATTATTAATTAACCATCAATCATTAAAATGACCACAATGTATCAAAACTTAGAGAATTAAATGACAAACACCATGCTAATTTTTAATAAATAAAATGATGTAAAGAAGAGGTTTAAAACAGAGGGGGAACATAGGGGTATAACTGCAATGAATAATATAAATATAAAAAGGCATAGGAAGGACCTATTTGTAATTACCTATAGTTGGGGGGTACTATTTGCAAAATAATCACTAGGTCATGTGCCAAGCATGTGACCTTGATCGGTGGCGTAGACACATATATGGAGGAACTCAAGGGGAAACTTGTAAATTCTCCAACGGGTCACGTGCGCCGCACGTGACCCCTGGATCTTGACTTCTGCTAACGTCCCCCGCCCCAAGTGCACAGCACGTGGCAGGGTCTCGGGCTTGACGCCCGGTGGCGATAGCGGCGGAGGGCAAGGCCGAGGCGGGCCGGCCAAGGATGGTGGTGGAAGGTCGGAGTGGAGACGCCTGCAGCCTTTACGTCGTGGCAGCGCAGGCAGCCGCTGGTGAAGCTCCCTGGCAAGGCGGTGGAGTTGACCGTCGAGGCGGAGATGACCGTGGGGCGTTGTCGGAGGTAGTTGGGTGTTGGAGGCGAGGTCGAAGAAGCTGGTCATTGAAGAACGTCGGAGAAGATTGCGGAGATAGAAGTCGTTAGTGGTCGTCGATGGCTCGAGGAGGTTGAAGATGAGGCCGAGTTGGCAGAGGCGTAGGCGGTTGTAGTGGCATTGATGGCGGTGTCGTAGGACATTGTCGTTGGCTCGACGGGTGGCCGGAGCAAGGTTGGGCATCTGGAAGGTGCTTCTGCAACGAGGGTCGGGGGGTGCCCTCGGATCTCGCCGGAGAGGATAGAAGAGCGGTATTGTCACCACCATCAACTGTTGCAATTGAAGTTATCGACGGATGGGAGCATCAGAAGGGTGCAACGGCGTATAAATAGGGGATGGGGTTTTTGGCTGGAGATGGAAGGTCCTGGGAAGAAGATCAGGGATTGATTTTTAATTGGGTTTCGCCGGGGTTCGATTGGAAGGAGATCGTGAGGGGATCTGAGATGGAAGGCGGTGTGCATCGAAAATCGTGGGTTGGTCGGTGATCAAAGGCTCGTGATGGCGGTCGGTGAGATTTTGCCGTGAGATTTGCGGTGGAATCGAAGGCGGAGGGTTGATGAAGAAGACGCACAGGCGCCGTCCGATCGAGCATGATCGAAAGGCTCCTGTGGCGCCATGTGGCGGTCAAGGGGGCAAGGGGAGCGCACGTGCAGGGCACGTGCGAGGGGCAGCACGTGCGCTGCACGTGAGCGGATTTTTAATGTTTTTTTATAAAATGAATATTATATAAAGCCAAAAAATGGCTGACACGTGACGGTACTAGGTGTCGCCACGTGACAGCACCACAAAAATCAGAATTTAAATCCTTTGTAAAATATAAAATAAATAGTAAACGGCCTCAGATCGAAAAGTTTCTTCATGAAAATTTCTCGTCTCGATGAGATCTAAAACTTTCATGAAGACATCAAAATCAAAATCAATAAAATTCACAAAGTGATATTTTTGGGGTATCCCATGTACATAGAATACCTTGATTTTTGGATTTTGTCAATTTTTTGTAATTTTTAAAGCAGATAAAAATCCAGAAAAAATATGGTAAAATCAAGAATAAATATTTACACCTTTATCTATTTTTTTGGTTTTTTTATTACTTAAGAAAAGAATAAATAAAATAAAATAATAAAAAGATCAATTTTGTACAATCGGTTAGTGAAGACTCGGACTCAATTTGTTTCTTTGATTTCAAGCTCTATTTGGATTTGGATTTTACGCATTTTAATAAAACTTTCATCAAAGAAGACAAATGAAAAAGAAATAATCTAAAATAGGGTACTTATGTACATAAAATAATAGGTCAAAATCAGCTAAAATACAAAATGTACAAAAGAGGCCCAAAACCCAACTTTCACATATGAGCTCCGATTCACTTGAACATGGTCTTGTTTTGAAGGTAATTGAATGTACAGTAGTTCAAAAGTAAGTAGGATTAAAATGGACATTGGATGAGGGAGATATGAGGTTTTTAGTTTGGAAATCCTGAAACTAGGGTTTGGGTTTTTGGTCCACTTAATTGGGTTAATGATTTATTTTGTATTTTTCATTTATTCTTGTTAGTGATATGTGCACAGTGGAGGTGGTTTCGTGCCATTTGGAGTTAGCATGAATGAGTTAAAAATTGGGGAAGTTAGGTTATTTATAGTTCATTTTTGGCTTGATTTTTGGCTTCTTATTCTGTGCAGAAAATAGTGCTAAAATGCAATTCTTATGAAAACATGCATGAATGCTAATTATAGAGAATAAATGTGGAAATGTCGTTGATTTTGAGGGATTTGAGCTTAATAAATGAGATTTAGAGTGATGAATCTGAGATTCATCACTTACTGTCCATCGTGCACCGCCACCTTCTTCTGTTGGCTCCTCCACCATCCCTTAAATCTCGCACGCCGCCAATCTCCGATCACCCTTCCTAACTTGGCCGGCCACCGTGAATCTCATCAATCATCATATCTCTTCAGATCAAATCCTAAATCGACGATCTCCTTCCATGGTTGGCAGCCCCGTCACCCACTATAAAAGAAGCACTACCCCCCTCATCGTCTTTCATTCGCCGATATCACACCGGATTTGCAGAGGCGACAGCTCCGTCAACACCACCTACGATGAGATCCGGCCATCACGGCCGTTGCAGCGCACCTCCATGCCTGCTGCTTTGCTCCGACCATCGTAGCCGACGAGCTTACATCCATATTCATCGACTTGTTGTGCCACCACATGCAACTACGCCCAGCCATATCTTTACCCCCATGCCGTTCTTCTCCAACAACTCAGCTCCGGCCTTCACCCGACGAGCCAACAGCAGCTCCGGTCATCGTCAAGAAGACTCCTCCACAGCAAGATTCATCATCAACCTTCGTCTTCTCCAACCACTCCTCTGTGTCATCGCCATCGATAGCTTCACCGGCCCGTAGCACCTTCTCCTGTAGTTGCTCTGCCTCGCCGTCGGGCGTAAGGCTCGAGGCCCTCCCCACATGCGAGGCACATGACGGGAGGGAACTCTTGCATCAAAGCCCTCGGGATGTCCGTGATTTGCACGTCAGCTCCCCCAGGGTCACGTGCTATGTACGCGACCGTTGGGTCAATTACGCAAGAGCCCCCGGATTCTCCCTTATTTGCCCAGAAGTCCAACAGCCAGAGGTCACGTGCTACGCACGTGACTCTCTGGCAATTTTGCAATAAAATCCCTAGGCATATAGGTAATTACAGTATAGTCCTCTTTGCTTATTTATTTTAATTATTATCATTTGCAGAAATACCCTAGTGTTCCCCCGTTGTTTCGAACCTCAACATTACATTATTTTATTTATCAAAAATAGGCATTTTGTTCTACAACTTATTCTCTACATTTGATATATGTTTGACATTTTTGTGATCAATGGATAATTAATAATTAATTGTTTTGCAGAAAATTGCATATTTTTTCCCATTTTGTGCTTGAATACTCATAAGTAGTTAACCGTTGCTATAAAAATTGCCAAAAATCATAGATTGTAGAATTAATTATATACTACATCATGCCTAAAAAGAATTGCAGTTGCATGCATGGTTTTCCACTTAAAAATCATTTTGCTTATTTTAATATTTAATTATTAATAGGTATTAAATCCTGTATTTTTGAGTTTTAGGATTTTTCTGAGATCGATCATCTAATGATAGATCTTGGATAATTTTATCCCTTGAAAATAATTAGGTTTATTATTTATTATAATTAAATATTGAAATTCATATCATCTGCATTCACAAATTCCTAAAATATTTATCTTGCATCCAAATATTACAAAAAAATACAGTGCTTTTATTTCATCATAATTGTCATCTTGGCTAAGTTTCATATTTTTCGATCATCGTTTGATTGATCTTTACATTTTAGTCCCTAAAATCGGCCAAATTTGAATTTTGCATCCCAAAATTGCATTAAAAATTACAAAAAAAGACCGCCTCGAAAATCGTGCACGAACTTTGATAGACAAAATTCTAGGTTGTTCCATTACTCCTTGAGTTCGACCTTGGGACTTGCCTAATTAATATAAACATAAAACCGCATTGATAAAAATTAATTAAATATTCTTGTCATTATTTCTTAACCGATTCCGATTGCCCGCCTACAACGAAACGACACATTCATTTAAATGAACGATAATCCACACGATTTAAGCAGGGCATATACGGACCCATCAATCATCATGATCAAGAACGACGAAGGAGAGGAGATCCCAACAAGATTCCAACATCATGGCTTGTCTGTGTGGATTACCGGTGTATGAATTTAGCGATCAAGAAAGATCATTTCCCACTTCCCTTCATCGACCAGATAATCTAAAGTCTGGAAACGAAGGAGTATTTTTATTTCTTGGATGGATACTCTGGTTACAATCAAGTAGCCATTGCTCCTGAAGATCAAGAGAAGACAACCTTCACACGTCCGTTTGGGACCTATGCCTTCTGCAGAATGTCGTTCGGATTATGCAATGCTTCGACGATGTTCCAACGATGTATGTTGGCAGTAGTTGAAGATATGGTTGGATGTTTTCTTAAGTTCTTATTGGTTGATTTCTCGGTCTATGGAGACAACTTTGACCAGTGTTTATCTTATCTAGACTGAGTTATGAAAAGATGTTTGAAGTGAATCTTGTTCTCCCATGGGAGAAGAGCCATTTTATGGTGATTGAAGGTATTGTGCTTGGCCATGTCATCTCAAAGCATGGCATGAAGATTGATCCTGTGAAGGTGGAGATGATTTCAAAACTAGAGCCACCTACAAATTTGAAGTAGGTCAGATCATTCTTAGGGCATGTTGGTTTCTACCGACGATTTATCAAAGATTTCAGCAAAATCGCCCGACCCCCGACCAAGCTTCTAGGCAAGAAGGCAGATTTTATTATCGATAACAGAGTCCTCCTGGTCTTTACATAGTTGAAAGAAATAATTACTCAAGTCCCTGTCCTTCAGCCGCCAAATTGGTCTCTACCATTTGAGATCATGACATACGCTTCTATTTATGCCATTGGGGCAGTTCTAGGATAGAGGAGAGATCATATTTCATTCGCAATTCACTATGCCAATAGAACTCTAGACGAAGCACAAAGAAACTACACTGTCACTAAAAAAGCTGCTGGCAGTAGTATTTTCCCTGGAGAAATTCAGATTCCATTTGCTTGTATCCAAGGTTATAGTATATACAGATCACTCGACCATCAAGTATCGACAATCCAAGAAGGATGCAAACCATGATTAATCATATGGATCCTTCTACTCCAAGAATTTGACCTTGAAATCAACAATAAACCTGGAGTCAAAATATGGTGGCCGATCACTTGTCAAGATTGCCAGAGCCAAACACTCCTGAGTAGAGCCTATTGCTGATCACAAAGACTTTTCCAGATGAATCCATCCTTTTAGTCACCTTTCTCCCCTGGTTCGTTGATATTGTGAACTATCTTGTTTCTAAGAAAACTCCACAAGATTGTCCTAAGTTGAAAAGAAAAAAGTTCTTTTCAGAAATCCATTTCTACCAGTGGGAGGATCCATATCTCTTTTGAGAGGGGACATACTTCATCTGGAGAAGATGCATTCCTCAGAAGGAAGTCCACAATGTCCTCGAGCATTATCACTCCAAAGAATCAGGAGGGCATCACTCTAGAAGACGAACGGCAACAAAAGTTTTACAATGCGGCCTTTTGTGGCCGACTCTATTCAAAGACACATAAGATTTTGTCAAGCATTGCACTGACTGTCAGAGAATGGGTGGTACCATTGGAAGGAGAGATACAATGCCTCTAAAATACATTCAGATTTCAGATGTGTTTAACGTGTGGGGCATTGACTTCATGAGACCATTCCCTAATAGCTAGAGATTTGAGTTTATTCTGCTCGTTGTCGATTATGTAAGCTGTTGCGTGGAGGCTATCC